>JADLZK010002545.1:0-180034 GCA_015847255.1 Hyparrhenia diplandra
CCACTCTTGGCGTGCACGCGCAGGGCCCCATTGGTCCCACCTCTCACGGCATAGGATAATATTTATCACAAACAAACAAAAGCGTTATGAATCCGTAGTAGGTGGGGCCACAGAATTTGTTCGGCTCATCCGGCCCGAGCAAGCGGTGTTTTTCTCTCGGCGTCAAATCAGCACCGGCACTAGCGGTAGCGGCAATACTTTTCTCTTACAACAAATCGACGCACGACCGCGGCCCGACCGGCCGAACAAGTTGTATGTGTCCACCACACATCAACCAACCAAAGTTTCAGGTATGTGTCCACCACATGCAATAGCAGATAAATCTTGTTTCTTTTTGTTTCGAGACATCCATTGAGGGGTAGAAATTTATATATACTAGCAAAAAGTGCATGCGGCGTTACACGAGCAGTGTTAGGCAAATATATCGAGTACCACATATTTCAAATTTCAAGGGCCCATATGTAATTTTTGTTTTATATTAAAATTTGCCATGATATCTTGTATGGCGTTCTGCGTGTATCTATTATTTCTGCAATTTTATCTCACTAACACATGCATACTACTTTAATATGATCTAATTAATCTAGTTTATTTAAAATTTTTCTAGAATTTTTATGCTTAGTGAGTAGCTTGCACACACAGGCGAGATCATTGATGACAAGTAGCCACGAGGAAGTGTGTGTCGGCTTGGCGCCCTTAGCGCGATCGGCGTGGCCCGAGCCATTCGCGGCGGCGGTTGATGCCCATTGCATCAGCGTCGCTCATCCTTCATCCGAGTCCAGCGGAAAGGCGTGGCTGCGGCTTGAGTAGATGTGGCGCGAAGTGGCGCTTAGCGAGTGTGGCCTCGAGCACCCAAGGCCTTGGGCGGCTAGCCACAAGCGGTGCTCGAGTGCGGCTTCGTTGTGCGGAGGCCGTGGGTTCGGCCTTGGCTTCGCAGCGATATAGCAGCGTAAAAGCGCCTTAGGTGAAAGGTCCTAAATGGCTAGAGGGAGGGTGAATAGCCTAATAAAAATTCTACAAAAACACTAGAGCAACTTGTTAGTAAATAACAAAACGTGAAATGCATTTGCTCTAGTTTCTACTTGTCTAAGAAGCCTCCTAGTCACAATTTAGTTGCTATGATCTCTAATACACACAAGGCAATGTCACTAGATACCTAGGTGAACAAATAAACTTATACTAAGCAACTAGCAAGACTAATCAAGCTACACTAGCACAATATAACTAACAAAGTAATGCAAGGTAGGATGGAGGAGTTATACCGACTTTGTCGAGGCCTTCTTTCTCCTCAACCTTCTTGTCTTCCTTCTTCTCCTTGACATCAACATCATGATCATACTTGTCAAATGTCAATACCTCTCCAAGCAAGTCGCTTGGCTTCTTTGAATCAATCCCATCTCTTTACAACATGAGAATCAATATCTTAAATCTTGAAGGTAGGCTAATCAAGAACATCTTTGTTTCTTTTTTTTAGAGAAAAGGTTTCCCCTGCTTTTCATTATCAAAAGTAAAACAACATCCGCTCAAACCTCCTTGGCAGTTTGGGTACACATCTTATTACACGGCTCCCCTCCCAGCCAAGCTACTTTTCTTTGACACCCGTATTGAAAACCTTCACACAAAAAAAATGAAAATAAAATCTAAAAAATCAGATAAAACAAAGAGACTCCTTGTGGTATATATGTGTATTAAAATAGGATTAGAAAAGGGACTTCAAAACTCAAGGCAATTGTCAGAAACCTTGTGGGATCATATATTTGTGCATGTTGTGGACGATAATAACTTATAAAAAGAAAAGAAAATAGTATGTGCAATGGCAAATTTGAAAAGGACATGGACGAATGGATTGGTGTGCGTGGACCGAAACGAGAAAACGTAGCTAAAAAAAAAGATTTCTATTTTTTTAGACCATTTTTTTCTATGTCTTTGTTGAAAGAAATCATCCAACTCTATCTTGTAACGTGTTAATTGTGATTTGTGAGAACACACACCTTTAATTTGTTCTTGACTTTCCATAAAAAAAAATGTTAGTTGTAATTTATGATACAAATATATAAATCTGTGTTAGCTAACACTTATACGCATAACGCCATGACAGATCCCAATTTAGATGATGGCAAGGGTTTAGCACGTTAAAAAAAAAAATATTGGTTATTTGTCTCATGAAAGAGATATAGCAACTTAATCTATACCTAATAATAAAACACGAAAATTTCTGCCAATCTGCCTCTAATCTGTCCGCCACCTTTTTTTTTTTTTTGTCTGCCCTTCCCGCATCCTGTTTTTGTTTATCCGCCTCCAACTCAAATTTAGATGCGATCTTTTTCCTATGACCGTGCGTGCAGGATATCTGCCCATCGTGGGCCATGGGCCGAAACATTTATTGCTAAACACGTACGCTACGGCGGGGAGCAGGGCCCATTGAGCGCAGAGTGAAGTTGAGCGCAGCCGCAGCCACGCACGTAAGCGCTGATGCCTAATACACCTCCCTCATCAGCTCAACTATTGTGTGCTAGATGTTTAAACTATTGAAACCAAGCGGGTTTTGCTAGAATGACACCACGTTTAACTATATCCTGCATGGTGTCACTCAGGCACGAGGCAAGATAAACATGTCTTTTACAATAGTCCAAGTAGGTTAATTAACTTTATAAAATAATAAAGATGAAAAGGTTGTAAAATATCATTTTTAACTGTATTTCTACTTCTATACTTCTATGTCTATATCTATTTCTATACCTAATATTTTTCATCTAACACAACTAATTGATCTACTTCGTCAAATCGGTTTGGGGTGTGCAACGGACTCATCATAAAAAGGAACAGACTCATGAGTTTAGGTTATTTACAATTGGACTCCATCGCTCATTGCTAGATGCGAGCTATTCTAAATCGTATGAGCACAGGTCATGTAAATTTACCCAGTTCATTGTCAGGTAGTTAGATTGAGATTGATAAAAAAAGTTTAGGCTTTATTATTCCAAAATAAACTAATTAAGGAGCTTTAGATGACCGTATGATATTTATTGCAATGCATTGACACATTTACAATTGAGCGAGTATTGAATAACAAATTGTTAATTGCTCATCCCGTGCAACGCACGCACGTTTTGCTAGTTAAAAAAAAAGAGATATAGCAACCTCTAAATCCAAACGCTATACAACTGTCGTTTTAGGAAAAGTTAGTCCGACTGGCCTGAGTACTCCTTTTTTTTTTTTTTTTTTTTTGTGGTTCGGAGTACCAGATTGGCCTAAGGCCGCGTCCGGCAGTTCCAATTTGTTGGCGTAGCCCACAGCAAATGCTTTCGGCTCGGCCTCAATGCTGCGAGGCGATATTTGTATGGGCCGACAACAGCATGCATGTGTGGACCTCGCACGCATGGCTCGAAAGTGGCAGCCTAGAGCTTGACGTGAAAGTCACTCTGGTGTTGGGCTTTGGGAGGTAATTAGCCCACGTAGTTCGTCCGAAAGAATCTCAACTTTTGTAAAAGTCTGATTTTCCTTTTGAACCGTAAAACCAGGAAAATCATCTCTCTCCAACTTTTCAAACCGTACGTTTTGCCTCCCTGGGTGGTTTTAAAGGTGGTTTTATCTTCACCTTTTTTTATTTAGTTTGACTTAAACTTTGGAAAATCATAGTGAATCACAAAAAAATATCATAAAATAAAAAATTTAGTTTTGTTGAACTCCGATGAGTATATATATACAATGAATATATAATATGATATGTTTTAGTATAAATTTATGTTATATAGATTTAGATCTACGCTAATATATAATTAATTAGAATAATTTATAATTGCAGATTCGTCCAATTGTAGTGAAATTTCTATTATGGCTAATTGCATGTTTAAACCGTAAAAAAAAATTCATACTCACTAGATCACGTACAACATAGTTGTATATTTATTTAGGGTTTGTGCTTGCTAAATCAAAATAAATCTAAATACTCCCTCTGTTCTAAAAAACATGCAATTATGAAAAAACGTGTGAGTCAAAAATATGTCAACTTTGACAAAGTTAGCAAAAGTATTAGCATTTATGTCCTCAAATAAATTTGTTATAAAGATATATTTCATAAGTAAAACAATGCTACTTATTTGTCTCATAAGTTTTATTATTTTTTGCATAATTTTAGTCAAAAGTTGGCAACATTTAACGCCTCACGATGTGAGCATTGCATGTTTTCAGGAACGGAGGGAGTAACTAAGTCACTACAGTTCAAGCATACAATAATTAGGATAGCATAAAAATTCCTAGCAATTAGACTATATAAATTGTAGTTATAAATTATTCTAATTAATTATAAAAAGCATAGATGTAAATCTATAATAAAAAAAATTATAATAAAGCATAGCATATTATCTATATCTATTAAAAATGAATGAAAATTTCTCGCCAATTTTTTTTTCACCGGTCGATAATTTTATTTTGACTTCCTTCTAATCTGCCACCAAATTTTATTACGCCAATTGCGCCCCTGGGATGGAAACTTCCCTTCGGTACTAAACTTAGTGCCGGTCCGTGCCCCTCGCCCTTATTTCTTTATTGCTTGTCCCTAAGAGATTACATTCTCCTTGTTTATGTAGCCGCCCCTCCTATGAGATTTGTAACTCAAGCAATCTCTAAAAGTTTCTTTATAGATTGGAATACCTTTTACAAGCAAGTCCTTATTCTTTTTTTTCTAATAGAAGATTTTCTTATAGAGTGGAATATCCCATTCACATAAAAACCTAGCCTTATCCTAATCAAACTCTTATTTTAGTTACCAAAGAAATCACTTGAACAACGGTGGTAAAATGGTGCACGCGACGCCGCGAGGGACACCCCGCCGGTCGTGGGGCCCGTGGGCTAGGCCCCTCTTGGCCCCATCTCTTGGGGTGTGACATCCCCCCCTTCTCCGACCGGGCGTCCTCACGCTACATAAAAGTCCACTCTCACACTTGGAGCGTAACCGGAGTACTTGGTATGATGAGCTGAACATGCAAGTACAAGCGGCCAAGCCACCGGGCGCGAGGGTCATGTTGTGCCTAGTAACGCATCAGGGGCAAACTCCATCAAATAGTGAAGGTTGCCGATGTAACCGCGGGTAGATGTACCGGTGCACCGTGTCAATGGTGTCTTCGCCCTGTCGGCGTGCCGCTTAGGAGCAGCTCACAATGGGATCCCCGCCGCAAGGTGCTAATGAAGCATATCTCGAGGAGGGCTCTCCAAGAACATGAAGCTGCCCTTGGGAGGTGGCGTGATGTGGACCGCATGAGGCGCCAAATAGTGACGCCTCGGCATGTCGAGGTGTAGCAAGAAGGTTGAGCATTGTACCGCATATGATGGTGCCAATGTTAAACTCACATGGTGATAGCGGGTGGGTGTGCTTGTCGATGTCGTAGTGGATGTAGAAGTTGTCGATGTTGAAGAACCGGCTGATCCATGTTGTCGAGAGGAAGACGACACGCCGCTGCTCCCATGTGATGGCGCCTAGGTCACGTTGCCCCTAGCTGGATGGGGCCGGAGCTACGGCCGTCGGTGGTGCTATGTAGGCGTAGTAGAGCCAAGAAGTTCGCCCCGCGAACACCTTGGAGGAGTGCGTCTAGAAGATCCCAGAGTAGCATGAAGAAGAAGACGGGAGGTAGAAGCTGTCGCCAAAGAGGAGGAAGCCACCCTCCAACGTCCATCTTTGGAGTCGGGCGGTTTTCGAGGTGATGTCGAGGACGATCCGCGGAGGTGTTGTTCCTCCAATATCGCATGGAATTTCTGATTTTCCGCTACCGACCGGTCATAACTGCCGGAGGAATGGATTCCGGCAGTGATGCCCACGGCGATGATGTGCGAATCTGTAGTAATGGAAGGAAAAACGTTGTTGCTTACCACTTAAAGCATAACGCCCAAGAAATTCTGGAATAATTATAGAAAAAATGCGAGCACCGTATCATGTCGAAGACTTGAAACCCGAATGGGTAGGTTCCACCACAAGGGACCTAACCAACTGACATGACGATTCGATTCCAATTTAAAAGGGTCAGCTATCTGTTTCGCAAAAATAATCTATCGAGTATAAAACAGTGAAAAGCAAGAAAGCGTGAAACTAAACGCCTTTCAGAAAGGACCAGCGCGCTTGCTGGGTTAAGGAAAAGTCAGCACCAATGGAAAGACACCAACATATAATGATGCCAAAAGCACTGCCATATATGTGCCCTGTAATCCTGTATACAAGCATTGATCAGTGTTGAAGCCGTAATATAAGATCTGTTAATCATTGCTCACAACTACAATCTTACTACTATGTCATAATTTAGTACTGATCTGAATCAAAAAGAAAAGATTTACTTAATATCTCGACATAAATAAAGCGACAAAAAATTCATAGGCATGGCTGCAAATTTGCCGGGTCCTGTGATAAAAAGATTTCACCCCTAACCGATGCTCGAGATTCTCTATAGGTGTTGTTTCTACGTGAGAAGCGATTCAAATTGACTTTTTTATTATTATTCACAAGGATAAATTATATTCGTACAGTGATGCCATGTGTGGAGTGAATCCGAAAAATAAACTACTTTTTTATAGCTCTCAAACCCTACAGTATAAAATGCTTGCCGAGGTGGCTCTCGCCGGCGGGGATGGTGGAGGCGGAGGCGCACAGAGGTAGAGCGATGGTCGGGACAGCCGTGCTCATCGCACCGTAGTGAGGGGCGGTGGCACACAAGCAGGAGGCGAGGGCGGCTTTGGCTAGGGTTTCATGAGCGAGAGCTGGAGAGCCCGAAGACCAAGGCCGAGAGTTAAACCCTAATTTTCTTTTTACTTGAATTGCAACGGTTACAAGGTGCTTGTATTTATAGTCTTAGTTGACTGGACCCCTAAGCAATCTCTAGGAGATTCTTGTGTAAGATTGATTCTCCTTTCATATTTTAACAGAGTTTCTTAAACCAATTTGAGTCCGACAAGGTAACTACAAATGACTTGCAACGAAAGCACGGCGGCGGGAGGAGCAATGCCCTAGGCACCGACCGGCCGACGGGGTGTTGGTCTGCCGACCACCGCCTCCGGACATGGGGCTGGGCACGGCCACGGCCCGCCCCCATCCTTTTCCTCCTCACGAACACGCCCCCACCCCGCTGGATCCATCACCGCAGCGCCTCCCCGGTCCGCCGCGGTGCCCTAGGGCTCTGGCTTCGCGGCGTCCACCTTCTCCCTCACTCCCTCTCTTCTTCCCCCTCCCCAACTCTTCTACAACCAAGCTCCGAGCTCGAGTCCGGGGCAATGGCGACGACGCCCCACCCCGACACGGCCCGACCGCACGCTGCTACCGCATCTAACGCCGCCATGGCACCCATTCCCACCGTCGGGCTTACCTACCTCTCCCGGTCGGGCAATTTATAGCCCGGGGGGGAGGAGGGTTAGGGTTAAAACAGCTTCGCGTGGTGGTGGAGGGGCCGCGGCTGGCTCTTTGGCGTAGTGGGGCGTGGTGGGAGGAGGAAGAAGAGGAGGAGAGGGTTAGGGTTCCGGTGAGTGGGAGGAGGCGGGGAGGTTCAGCCGCCACCGCCGCCACGACCGCCTCACCGCACGCCGGGGGGGGGGAAGAGGGAAGGGAGAAGGTGCCATCCGCGTTGGGCCTAGGTGGGCCCACCCCACCTAGTGGTGGTCGGCGGGATGTTATCCCGCCGAGCCGGTAGATAACATTTCTTGGCCTGCACCACTTAGACCCTGGCCCATGCCCGCCATACGTATGCCACCGCCTATTTTATTTTTACAAAACTACTTCATAAGATCAATAAGTTGTTTGACATTGTTTCTCCTAGATTCAACCTAAAAGTTACTCTAGAAGCTCTGTCAAACAACCCCTAATTTTTCATAGCTCACAGCCAAACCAGCAAACATATAATATTGATATATACTGGCAAAGTCACATCCCAATATAATATATAATCGTAGGTACGGTGGTACGTGTGCTACGTGCGTGCATGGGTGGTGGTCGACTAAGTACAAATTGTAAAGAAATGCATGCCCTAATAACCACTCGGAGCATGCAAGCAAGGATGATGTGATAATGGCGACGGGTCCAGGAGATGGCAATATAATCACCATAAGCTAAGCAGCCAATGGCTGAAGGAACAAATGACACAATATCTTTCGTCACTGTTGCAACGTCGTGGCCAAAGCGTACTGGCGAAACAGATTGCTGCCACCCACCATGTGGTGGGGCGAGCTCGCTGCCTCAACTTGGACGACGCTTTCATAGTTTGTTCCCATCTCTTGTCCACCATATATGTAGTAGTTAATTAAGCTGCTCGATTTCGACAAGAGCTCACAAGAAGAGATTGGGAGTGAAACGAACAATGGAAGCCAAATTAATATGATGTGATGTCGAGTGCCCACTTCCCAACATATGAACTGAAGAAAGGGTCACTGATGAAGATAGCACAAGAGTGATGAAAAAAGGGTCACTGATGAAAAAAAGGGTCACTGATTGAAGATGGACAAGCATCTAAAGTTACCGATTCTTAATTTTTTCTATATTACTATTATAGTAAATAAATAAATAAATAAAAAACTCCTTTGTGTCCTCTTAATCCAACCATCAATTCGATAGACTCTAACATTTAGTATGGGGCAATCGTGTTCATAAATAAGCCTGCCCGCAACCTCAACGTCACAATTGAAGCTACTCTATGATTATAGAAAAAAATATTATTATATAATTGTTTCTAATATAAATTACACACTTACGTAATTATTGCTAATTTGTTATAGAATATTTCAATGTATATATGCATGACGTATATAAATATCATGTATATATATACGTCTACATGTATGCACGAAAAGCCAAGAAAAATTTAGGTCGAGGGTTAATCTCAAAGACTAATACATCTCAATTTTTGCTAATGTATGTAATGGAGATAAAATTAAGGTGGGGCTTAGAGGGGCTCCACGTTGCTGGCATCGGTAGGCAAGGCTCTAGCCCGTGTTGCCCACCTGCCAGCTCTATCGCTGTGTACGCATGAAGGAGTGGTTTTTTTTTTTTTTTTTTTTTTTTTTTTTTTTTTTTTTTTTTGACGAGTGCAGCATCAGAGCATGCATATTGATTTCCATGTAAACACATCAAAAGCTAAGGTTCTAGCTAAACACATGTCAAAACATATATGGACTTCTGATGCAAATGAGAAAATGTATGAAGGGGATGGAAATGCCAATATTTATAGTATATATTTCATATATAAATAATGCATCACAACCTGATAAAGGTAGAACGTATATGTGAGTATTATGTTATAGAATATGAACCAATAAGGGAGGAGGAAAAAGTAATCAATTTTCTATTAGCTATGCAGGGTCATATTTATTTCTAATAATTTATCACTATTACAAGATTCATTTTTACACCACTCGGCGTATTTTTCTAGTTGTAAGGCAGGTGGGCTCATATGGTCAACTACCATCACTAGAAACGGCCTAATTTCTACTTGAGATTGTCTTAAGTTAAGATGACCACCCTAGAAATGGATTTCTTGAGGACACATATATAAAATGATAAAATTTTCATGAAGTGAAACAATACAACCTGTGAAGGAAAATTGTAGGGATAAATAAGGATTTACAATTTAAGTAGTTAACAAACTTTTCATGAGATAATTTAGGTCCAACTTTTGTTATATTCAGATCTATTTTTTTAAAAATAACTTTCTGAATAATTTTTAGAGCTTATTGCTCTAACCAACAACCTCTGGAAATGATTTCTACGTGGTTAAAAATAACGTGCATTAGGCAGAGCGTTTCACATTTCGAGTAGAATACTAGGATCGCTGACAAACACCACATACTGAGAGAGAACTTTTTTTTTTTAAGACCACGCCGTTCTTGTTTTTCATTAAGCAGAATAAAGGTAAAAAAAAAGTTTAGCCATGGTAACCATAAGTTACCAAGGCAAGACCTACTTCTACTGGATACAAGGCCTCAGATTACTGAGAGAGAACCTTTCAGAGAGAATAACTTGGAACTGATTCTCGTTTTTGCATTAGTACAGAGAAAGACCCAAACCTGGTTTTTATGATTTGACTCTAATTTCAAGAATCCAGCGGGCTAGCCACAAAACGGTCCCATGAAATGATTCATTGTTTCCAAGGGGAATCTGGATCCGAAACGTAGGTAGTAATGACTTTGTAACGACATATTAAACAAAAACACATCTTGCCCCTACATTGGTTTAATGAAAAATTTAGCTTAGTGAGTCACTATGAAAGTATCTTGATTATTCTATTTTTGAAAAACTTGCATATGCACTACATATTTTCTAGATGGTGTTTTTAGATCATTCTTTTGTTCTTTTGCATCTTCTTTCTGAGATTTTCTCGGAGGCTTTCCAAACTTATACTCCCTCAATTTCAAATTATAAGATATTTTAGTTTTTAGATACATATAGTATTCATTATATACTTATTATACACTGTGTCTAGTAAATCAATAATGTATTTCTCAAAAGTCAAAACGTCAATGAAGGTACATAGGGTTATCAATATCATATATTATAACCCTTGTTTTCTTCCATACTATTTAAGGAGCATCATATATATATATATGTTAATCAGCAAAAAAAAAAAAAAAAAAAAACGTTGGTCGTGAAAATTAGCCTAACACAGAAGTTACTATCCGATCCGTTGCCACTTGCCACGGTAACGAAAACGTGCGCAACACACAGTCCACAGGCTCTACTAGCTGTGTCATCCACCAGAACTTGTACTGTATATTTAATCCTCGGTTAGCACAATTATTCTGCTGCAGGTATCGCTATAATGGAGAGGCCAGAGCAGGAGCTGGACCTCGGCCTCAGCCTCCTCCACCGCTCTGCACGTGAGGAGCTGCCGGGCTTCTTCCTCTGCACGTACTGCGGCCGCAAGTTCCACACATCGCAGGCGCTCGGCGGCCACCAGAACGCTCACAAGTATGAGCGCACCCTGGCAAAGCGCCACCGTGAGATGGCTGCAGCCGCCATGCGCGCGCACCACCAAGCAGCGTCGTCCGTGAGGGGCGCCGGCGGCCGCGGCCAGGTCGTCGACGCCGACAGCGTGCCTGGAGGCGCCGGCACAGCTACCCGCGGCGTTGCTGGAGCAGAGCCTGAGGCAGCTACGAACAAGAGGCGGCATGCTGATCCGGCGCCTTGGCAGCGGGGCGACGTCGAGCGCGCCGACGACCTGGACTTGTCACTCAGGCTATGATAGACATTTCTCCTCAGCAAGGACTTCGCATGGCTTTATTTGCCTGTTCCTGAATGATAATTTGTTTATGCTTATCCTGCTGCATGCACCTGCCTTTATTCGTTGCATATGGTTCAGTTTTTTTCTGATGGAATAATTGCCTATAGCTTGGCAAGAAAAGTATTATTACCCGGATACCGATCCCACACAGGGCTTCAGCTTTGTTTTCTCTTTATCGACATGTTGTCAATTTATTTATTTTGCACCTTTTTTCAGAAGATACTGTTTTGAATGCTCATTTTGGGTACTGGGGCGAGGGTTCTTTAATTTAGGCAATTCAAGGTGTTGTGCATATTCCATGTGAGACTTAATTTGCTCGCTTAATGAACAAGTACTACAAGATCTATATAACGGACTTGCTTGATAATAGGTTTTTCGAGGTAATTGCTTGATACTAGGTTGATGTGTGGTCATGCATGCTTCCGCACTCTGGTTGATTTGCTAAATGATAAGCTTGTAGCATATATGTCCGAAAACCACCCTAATCGCAAACCAAGTTTATTTTGCTTATCCAAGTACGTTATTAGACAAAATTATCGACCAGTTTCTCCCTTAATTTATCTTGTCGTACCATGATACAGTGCAGCCTAGCTAGCTGATGAAACGTCAAACATATGTATGATGTTTTAGTTATTCCCTTTATATACTCTCCAATCCCTGTCTCTAGGTTAAAAAGGAATGGAATTTAAGAAGGCGGTGTATGCTACTGTGAAGGAAGGAGAGTGGTACGTATATATATGCTCTACTTTCTTCCCCCAACCCTAAGTTTTGAATTTGAACTTTCGATGTTAATTGATGGGGAAAAAATAAACTATACAGTTGTTCATGTCTGGTCAGGTCAGGTCAGGTCAGCTTGATTGGGTGCTAATTTTTTAGAACAGGTCATAATTAACTAAAATGGAAAGACAGCCAATTAAATCTTTGAAATATCTTAGACTAACATGTCTGCAATATGATTGTTATTGAAATGATCTGCTTAGAAATATTTTTTACATTTTGTATTGCTCAAAGAGAACAATTATTACATTCTGATTTTGCCGCCCACTGTGCAAATCAAACTACTTCAGAGAAAAACTAGCTAGCTAGAGAAACTTCTATTTTTGCTAAGTGGCGTTTTACTGGGTGCTTGTTGATGTGTTTGCGTAGAGAAACTTCTATTTTTGCTAAGTGGCGTTTTACTAGAGGATCAAATCAAATGTGTATATATTCAAGAGTATTTAAATTTATACGACATCTTTTTTCCTCTTTGAGATCTAGGGTGGCAGGCTCCATCCTGCTCGTTGCAGTCCACAGGCCCACAGTGATCTTTACCATACATACAGTGGTCTCAAAACATTTATAGTTGAGGACATATACTAGTAGCCAAAAGTTTCAGAATTGTCTTATTCGTATACTAGGTTATTTGGACGTGTACTATGTATACTTTTTCTACCAGTGATCAATGTACATGTGGTTTGGTTCTTACCATCTTGGATCATGCATATTAATAAACTAGATATGTCAGTGATAGTTGTATATATAATTATTGAATATGTGTGGGATTTCATCAGCCACTTTCCCCATTTGCGCTATATTTGGCTGAATTAACTAAGTCACAAACTGGAAGGTCGACATTTTCTGACGGTTTTTTATATATTTTCGTTATTGAGAAAACCATCAGGATAGATAACTGGATTTTGTTTGATGGTTTTCATAAAACACATTGAGAAAATGCGTAATCATTAGGGGAAAATTTTATTAACATGTGAGTTAAGAAATCGAAAGGATATTTACCCTGTCAGGTTTTCTATATCTCTCAAAAAAAAATCTTACTATGAAAATCTAGTAAGCTATGCATGAGTTTACAAAAATTAACAGAGAAAAGGTATTTTCCTTGACAGTTTTCTAGTTTTCCTGTCGTTTTTTCACCATCAGGCAAATAAATTGAATTTCCATGATGGTTCAACATTTTTGAGTTTTCCTATCTAGCTAGCGGAGCTAGCTCCTTGTACCGTCAGGGAAATTCGATTTTCACTTTCCTACTGGTTTTTCCATTTTCATGACAGTAATCGCACATTAGGGAACTTCAGCTTTCTAGTAGTGCACATAGTCTACAGTTATGAAAAGAATGGAGAGATAGACAAAGGATCAACTAGTCTTTTTTTTTTTTTTTGCTCAATACTGATCTATATTTGTATCTATATACACTGCAGCTTGAATAATCCATGTTACTTAAAAATTTGAGTCCACAACCAGGCATCATATTGATGTAAGTTGAATTCTGAATCTAATCGCATAATTATTAACAATCCCAATTTTAATTCAACCTGAAATCTGAATTTAATTTACTTTTGATCTTGTGCGGCTTATGTTTTAAAGCTAACGTGTGTATATAAATGTCAACAGCTAGACTGGTAGACATATGAAAAGATTGTCATTTTCGTCTAGCATTTTATTCACACGCAGATGTAAACTAAATCCAAAAATTTAGGTAAAGCTTTCTAGAAATGTATTAAGCTTTCCTGGGACTCCTGCATTTGACCTACCTTTAGTTATCTTTATTTGTTATAGGGTAAAAAAAGAGGATCACTTGATGCAACTGAGGCTTCAGTTGGTAATGAAAACAAGAAGCTGTATAAATCAGTAAATCACACAAAAAAAAAGTAATTTCGAATTATACTGATAGTATTAGATTATGATGAGTTGCTAACAGATATAGAAGCCAAAACAAACACTACACTACTGCAGTTTTGATTTTCCGTGGCGGTTTTTGCAAACGCCACCGAGCTAGGGTCACGATTAACAGATAGATTAACCATGATAGTTTTAAAACCCCGTAAAACCACCACCGTTAATGGTATAAAAACAAATAAAAAAAAAAAAGCCCGCAACGGTGCCCAAACGAGCCCGGATCTAGGGCCGCCGGCGGATCCCTCTAGGGTTTCCACACCGCAATGAGGGCCGCCACCGTGGGGGAGGCCGCCTCGACGAAGCGCCGCCACAAGCCGCCATCGCCGGGGTCGGAGCGCCGCCAGAGTCGGGCCGCCACCACCGGATCCGGCGGGCCGGAGCACGGATCCGCCGCGCACCACCATGCCGCCGTCGTGGGGAGTCGGGCCACCACGCCTTGGGAAAGCTCCCACGTTGCACCCAAAAATTTGTGTATATTCAAATTGACCGACTTTGGCTGCCCCATAACAGAACAATTTACTTTTATGGAAGTTGATCTTTAAAAAGCACAAAGTAGGAACTTCATGTTTTTGGCCCTCTCAAGATCACCGGTCCATAAAGATGATAGTATCATCCGCATACTAGAGGACCGAAAGTCTCTCATGTATCAAATGTGGGACAACCCCCTTAAATTGTTCAACCTCTTTAGATCTTGAAATAAGGACAACCAACAAATCTACCACTATGTTAAACAGGATCGGGGGACAAGTGGGTCCTCTTGACGCACCCCCTTTTCTTGTTTTGAAAATAGTGGCCTACATTGTCATTAACCTTCACTTGCAACACTCCCTCTAGATATGACTTTCGAAATCCATTCACATCAAGTTGGTGAGAATCCTTTCATTTAAAGAACTTGTTGTATGAAAGGCCACTTTAACTTATCATAAGCCTTTTCAAAATCTAGCTTTAAAATAACAACATCTTTCTTTTTCCTATGTAACTCATGAATTGTTTTCGTGCATAGTCACTACCCCTTCCATTAAATAGCGACACTGGAATGAAAGCCGTTTGAGATGGCCCTATCAATTTATCTCGCCATTTTCAATAATCTATTATTTAGAACTTTTGTAATAAAAATTTTAAAGATTACGTTTAAGAGGCATATTGGTCTATATTCTTTGGATCCAAGCCGCATCGTAAGAAATTTTGGTAATAAAGTAAGTGTCCCAAAATTTAGACTATGAATAGGCAGTCTCTCCCTCCATATCGAAGATTGCCAATTTAACTTCCTCCTCACTACTGAATAAAGTCATCAACATTAAATTGCCCTCCTCCAAGACTTGAGGTATGTCATATCTCAAAGTCTCGTCCATTGAGAAAGAATTTTGTGTATGAGGTCCGAACAGTTTGTTTTAAAGTCACCCGTCATGAAAAATTGATTACCGTGGCGGGCATTCTAATGTGCCCTCCACGGTTATTAATTTATTAATCGTGGGCGGAGGTTTTTAATTTACTCGCCATGGTAAATTAATTTTTCATGCAAAACGACCGCCATAGTTAATCGGGTCATTAACCGTGGCGGGCAAAAGAAGTACCGACCCACGGTTAATATTTGGGTGTGTCTCACAAAATGACTAGTGAGCGTGCTTCCAAGGCCGTCGCCAAGAGGGCGAATTTCCTTGTGCACTCCACACACACCCGACCGCCGGCTCCCCACAGGGCACCCCGCGAACAAGGCCGACTCCAAGAAGAATGACGCCACGTCGCGCGGCGGCCGTTGCTAATTGGCTTACCGCCTCGCAGCCACGCCCGCCGCTCCTATTGCTTGAGCGGTGTTGTGGCTGGCAAGACTTTGCTCTTCTCCGACGCACGTCGTTGTATGCATCATAGTCGGAGCGTAAGGCTTGTGTGCCCTTCTTTTTTTTTGAATGATCCGGTGTGCCCTTCGATAGTGTCCGTCGAAAGTTGATGTGAAGCGGTGGTAACTAGTTACGGTTAGGTGCGTGCGTGTGTGTGTCCGCCGCCAGGCGCTGGGGCTGCTGTCGCACGTAGCCATCGGGGTCGCATGCACCTTGGTTCGTGTGAGGGCTAGGGCGGCTCGAGGAGCTGCGATTGCCGAGGTAGGCGGCGACAATGGAAATTTTGGAGGTGTCGGGTGTCCGCGGCAATGTCGGCCGGAGCCGCAGGTTCTAGGGTCGTGGTCGGGGGCGGGGTTTCAATTTCGAAACAAAAATTCCGAACCCACCGAAAAGGGAAATTCGAAATTCGGAAATTTCGGCTCAAATTCAAATTAAATTCAAGATTTTTTTAAAAATTTGACATGATTTCGCTATAAACTATCAATGGTTGATCATACACCACAAATACATGAAAAAACTTGACATAATTCCACATTTCTATAGGGCTACACGGGGCTCACGGGCGCGGCGGCCGCGGTGCACCGCGAGGAGCATTTACCGCCGCCAACGAAGGAGAGTCGGAACAGGGGAATAGAATGTGGATTTTGGGTGTGATTTTAGGGTCTTCTAGGGCTATATATATGGTGGGCCGGACGGGAAGTCGATTTTGGGTCATCTTGGGGCTATTTATGGACGGAAGATGAATCACACACGAAATTTTTGACCGGAAGAGGATTTCTTTCGGTACCCATCGAAACCGAAATTTCGAAATTTCAGAAAATTTCGACCGAAATTGAAAACCCCGATCGGGAGGGGCGGCGCCAGCAAATGGCGTGCCATTTCCTATAAAATTGCCTTGGTTAAAAATATATTTTTTCGACATAGTCTCAAAGTCAAACTATAAGTTATGCAAAGTTTATAATAGTATAATATCTTTATAGGCTTCTTTATTATATATATAGTATTATTTTTGTATTAAGAAACATATACTAGTACTATTTTTTTAAAAAATTAATTTGATCAAACTTCAACTAGCGGTACAAGGGGTTGCTTGGATTTAGGATGTCAAATCACTCCTTTGGTAGGGAGCTTCTCTACCAAGTAACATGTCTCCTCCCCAACCCCCATCCCAAGAGCTATATCCTCGGCTATTCAACCTAAGTTCAGTACTCCCTCCGTCCCAAAAGGAATGACGTTATGGGGAACGTGCCGGTTAAACTTTCTCAACTTTAACTAAGTTTGTAGAAAATACGTGCAACATTTAAATATTTAAATAAATTTGTTAAAAACTAGATTTAAAGATCTTTCCGATGATACTAATTACTTAACATTAATATTTATATATTTTGATATATAATTGCGGCATTTTGAAAATGTTGACTTTCTCGAAGCGAGAATAACACTTATTTTGGGACGAGGGAGTATGTGCTTTATTCCTCACATAGCCTTCTACTGGATATTCTATAGCTCGCTCAAGCATGAAATGCGGTGGGGGCCTCTCTAAACGGTCCCCAATGGCAATGTGTCGCCCGCGACGACGATGTCCCACCTGCACTGTCGGCCTCCCTCATTACCGTGTGCGTGTTTGCGAATGAACCGACAAGATGGGGCGTGTAGCCATGAATGTTTGTGAAAATCCACTCTCGTTTATCGCAAAACCTATCAAGCAACTAGTCGGACACAACATAGAGCATGCGCACGGCCCCATCTCGAACGCAGCCACAGTCCATGAGCGTCCCTGCTGTCTCCGTAGACGAGCTCGAAGGTGTTAGGGGGGGTGGGTTTTAGGGGCCTCCATCTCTGGAGGGCTTTGAAAGGAGGTCAAAGACACTATTGGAGCTAGTGGCAGGGGAGGCGGCCAGACAACATATATAGTGGGCAAGAAGGACCATGGCCATGGTGGTAGAGAGGAGACAGGAGTGGAAGGAGGAGGTCGCCGTGGACACAGACATGCCGCGCCTGGTGAGACCCAACCACGATGCGGCTGAGGCATCGTCGACCGACCATGGAGCTCTGGCGAGACCCTACCACGCTAGCGTTGAAAGGCCAGGCAGATCTAGGAAGGCTAGCTGTCCTTAATAAGTCACATGTAAAATACAGTTCATTAACCTCTAAATCACCATTATTTTCTTAACTCTAGCCCTAATCTTCATTATTTAGTCCCCAAGACCTTATCCTGGATCAGCCCTTGTGGAAGGAGGCGGCGGGGTGTACGGCCTGTCGTGCGATATCATCGTCGTTCCAGTTTTATATGCTGCGGCGTGTACTGTAGTATGCAGGAGTATTGCCCCGCAGGCAGTCGTCTGACATGCATCACAGCTCTGGTTCGTTGACGATGCACGGACTCGTACAGAGAAAGGAACCACCAGGACGTGCATGCATGCATTTTTCTGCTGTGTGCCATGCATGCAGCAGGCTGCTGGCGGGCAGATGACGCTGCGGCTGCGAGCTCATCATTAGCGGCGGCGGCCTCGTTTACTCCCTCCGTCCCACTAAGTTTGTCACCCGGATTTCGTATCATCTTTTCAACGCTTCGTCTTATTCATTTTGCACAAATATAATTTATTTTGTTATGACTTATTTTATCAATAAAGATACTTAAATATTGATTAATTTATTTTATGATTTGCATAAATATTTTAAATAAGACGAATGGTCAAACATGAAATTCAAAAGTCAAAAATGACAAACTCCATGGGACGAGAGGGAGTAGTTGGCAAATATTTTGCCTCCAACTTCCAAAATTTTCTAATCTCTCCATCACATCACATTAAATACATGAAAAGACATAAATTCAGAATAGTAAATGTAGATAAAAAAATTAACAAATTACACAGTTACGTTATACATCACGAGGCGAATCTTTTGAGCCTAGTTAGTCCATGATTGGACAATGTTTACCACAAACAAACAAAACGTCTTCTGATGTCTCTACGAGGGAGTTCAAACAAGTAATGGCAAGTTTTTTTGCCCAACTAAACAAGGCTGCAAAGCGTGCCGCCCAACCAAGCACAGGTCACGAGGTCGATTGACGATCAGCAAAGGATGAGAGAGCAACAGCTAAAGAGTCGCCTGCACACTAGGCGGGCGCAAGGCTGCAGGCTCAGGCTGCCCTTTGGCTTTGCACCAGCAGCACCGGAGACTGACTTAATAGAAAGGAGGGGCAAAACACAAAACAAAGTGACTGGATAATGGATGAAGTGATGCTTGGATTTGGTGCTAAGAGCACTCACGGTGCAGACTCTACCATGGTTTTCGGTCCTCATTTATTACCCCTCTATTTATTGCTTTTTGCTGATGTGGCGCTATATTTATTGAAGAGAGAAAGGAAAAACACAAGAAACCAAGTCTAACTAAGAAACCAGGTCTTCACATAAACCAAGACATTTTGTGAGAGTGACAAGTGGGCCATGTGACATCATAATAGAAAATTGCACCTGAGGGAGATAGTTTCTTGACACAATGTCCAAGACTATAGAAACCATGATAGTTTCTAGCATTGTGAGTGCCCTAAATAAGTTTACTGTATCCTAGCTTTAGACTGTATCCTAGCTTTAGAAACTTGTTCGGAGTAGGGTGGCAGCAGCCAGCTTCGATCGCCTACAAGATCAGCTATTGTGAAAAAAAATGGCATGACAATATGCTCCCTCCTTCCTATATATAATACTTAACATTTAGCTTTTTGTAGGTGTTATTAGTTTCCATTCTGGCATTCTCACCTCTAAAGACGGCTCATTTCGGAAATTATTTTTAGATACAGTTTCAGATTGAGCTGCCTCTATTGAAAAAAAGATGTTTCTATAAATTTTTGTGGTTGTGGTCCTGTAGAAACTTGCCTAAGATCACTAGCTAGAAAAGTCACGGTCCAAGTGTTAGACGATATAATGTATCGTAGTAACTTGTAACTCTAGGAATTGTAGAGCAAGCAATAGCTAGATGTTGTCTTGTATGTCAAGTAACAATCTTGTAAAGTCCTGACTTGTAACGCCACCGCCAGGGGGCTGTTTCCTGCGCACATATAAACATGGAACCGGGTGCCTAGGGAAGGAAACTCGTTAATCTTATTCTTTACACCAAGAACACAAGATCAGAAAGTGTCGGTCCAATTTAATATATACCAAAACGCAGTCGGCCGTCCCACTACAACAGGTGCCAACAATATTGTTTCAGACTTTTAGTACCTTTGCGGACATAGATCCACGCAACAATTGCTGATAGCGACAGAAGGAGACAACTACATACCTTTGTCCGTACAAACATTTGTTGTGAATTTCAAAGGCGACCTCCCATCAGTCATCCCCACAGAACTGACTGCAAGGCCACCACCAAGCCAGCCGAGTAAAGTGAAGAAGTGGACACAAAACCGGTACGTGGAATCACCACATGCACATGAAAGCGATCTAGCTATAGGTCCGCGAACAGATCGAGCTTGTGATCGAATATCTATAGACAAGCTCCATCTTTGTAGGTGCCTCTTTGTAATACCAATGTTTATTTTATAGAACTATAGAGGAAATGCCACTATTGATTATATAGTATTAACCAGCAACAAACATGTTCATGCTTTGTGTGACTATTCATTGCTATATGTATGTCGAGATGGCGTTTCGACGTTACTCCCTTGGGTCTAGACTTGGCATGTCTAGAGGACGAGGTCTAGTTCTGGCGTGTCTGCTTTTAGTCGTAATTGTTTCTTTGTAATCACAACCTCGTGCGAGTTGTTGTCGGGTGGGCTTCGGTAACCGTGGGTTGCCGTCCCCTCATTTCCTGTATTAAAAACGTCTTTCTGCTTAATGAAAAACGCGCTTAGGCATGATCGCAAAAAAAATATGTATGTCGAGATGAATAGTTTAGAAAAGTGAGAAATTATTGTCAATCTAGCTTGTGGTTTACCATCGACTCTTGATCCATGTCACATATACCGCGTTACTTTGAGGTTTGTTAATTTGTTACACTGTTATTTGCATGGAAAATCTAATAAATACTATTTTTCAATATAACTATACAATTGAGCAAAACTATGTGACACTATATATCTTGGGATTGCGATTTAGAAGATATATAATATGATAATACACCATTTTGTCCAATAAAACAACCATGGGAAACTTATATTTAATGTAGAGAGCTCCTACTCAATAAAACATGACTATTATTTGTTGAGAGTGCCCGTATATTAGAGAACAATCCAAGATTAATTGTGTACTCCCTGCGTCCATTTATCTCTTTCATCTAAGCAAAAATATTTCTTTCAAAAATCTCCTTCATATTAGCTTGGGACTTGATTGCATTTATTGCTCCTTTGACGCTCATTGGCTACCACTTGACTACATTTATTTATTGTAATTTTGTTGCTCATTGGTTGTCTCTTCTTTGTGACCCTCATATGCGCTCAGCCTAAGATGATTAAATGTAAAACTAAGTGCTCCTTGGTCAATGTGCCAAAGGTTTAGATGAAGGAGATAAATGGACAGAGGGAGTACTATGTAAAGCCATACTAGTACACAAGATGTAGATGATGGGCGGAGACGAGAGAAACCAATATGTTTATATTAGTCTGCTGAAAATCAAACAGGTAAAGCTGTAAAGCCACACAGAGAGAAGAATAGGCATACAATAGGCCTCATAACCTGATCGAGGGATAAGTCCAGCTCGCCGGCGCGACAGGCTGCTTGTGTTGTAAGCAGCAGGCTGCTGCTATAGCTAGCCGAGGGACGAACAGCTAGCTCGATCCAGTAGCTCCTCCTGGAGCTGCGAACTGGTCGACAAAGGGCATTCGACGCCACGGGCCGCAGATGCAAGTGTGTGGAAGCGGCTGCGAGGTGTAGAAGTTGAACTTGCGATCACATTACGTGCAGTCGTCAGACGAAGAAGCCAGTCGGCTCCTCCGGAGCGGCCAAGGCGTCGATGGAGGAGGCTGAGCTCAAGGTCCAGCAAGCTCCTCCAACCTCTCCATTATAGGGGAGCGAGCTAGTGTGGACTGAAGCATCTCCGTGTGAAAGACGAGCGTCCAAGCTTTTCTAAAATCAGGTGGAGCAAAGAAAGCCCCTACAATTAGCAGAGGATACTTAATGTAACCTCACACAGCATAAACGGGGAGTGTTTTTGGCCGTTTTTGGGGCCGGGATATGTGAATGTTATGACGGGAGTATACCAACTTTGATTGATTTGTTTAGTAAAAAATATTAGAGTGCTGGTCCCAAGAAAAAGGATTGGAAAAAAATCAACATGAAATATGAAGAGACTAGAGTGATTGGAAATTTCTCTATATAATTTGAGGGATAAATTCACTAATCTCTCTCTCTCTCACTCTCTCCCACTCTCTCTCTCTCTCTCTCTCTCTCTCTCTCTCTCTCTCCCTCTATCTCTCTCATAGTACGTTACAAAAGAAGACACTACTACTATTCTTTTTTAACGGTTATTACAAGATAGATCGAGGACACTGACAATTTTGACTTGAAGGGCGCGCAGCAGGGGCAGCGTACGTCGACGAGCTGTCCGGCTAGCTGGTGACCAAGCCCCTGCAGCCTCGCGCAGTCGCGCTCATATGTATTTGTCTTCATCATTACTACATACGGCTGGTACGTCCTCGTCTGCCAGATCAAGTTGATTCCTCATGACGGTATGTAGGGCCGAGCCGGGATGGACCGCTTTCATATCAAGTTTGGTTGTTCAATTGAGGAATACTTGCTGATGTGTTAATATATTGCTCAATTGTTTTGAACAGTCAAAAGGGACGTAATTTTTGAAATGTTCAAAAGGGACGTAATAAAAGCCTAAAAATACCAAAAGGCCTCACAACTATGCATGAGCAGCAGTACGGTTCTTGATGACCTGTCTTTGTACTAATGCAGCGTCACTCACATCAAAACGTAAATAGAAAATGTTGATATATGTCTTACAAAAAGACACGATACCACAGTTCAGATTTAGCGTCCCCAGGGGGTCGTTATAAGCCGTTTCAACGACCGTCTGTCCTTACAAAGCTATAACAACACTTATATCTGTCGTTGATATTGTCGCCGTTATAAACTTTTAACGTCCGACTTAACTGAGTAATAAGGCCAATCTCAATTCAGGATTTTATTTTGTTGTCTCTAAGAGAGTGTCACATCATCTAAAGTCATTTTTGGTGGTAGATGAAAAAATCTCTAAGATTGAACAATGGTAATATGGGTTTGTACAATTATTGGATAAATGAAACTTTTCCCCAATGCTAGTGTGAACGGTAGTTTCTAAGTTTTGAAACTAGTGTACACATAGTTTTCCTAGATGAAACTCATTCTCTCTCTCTCTCTCTCTATGTGTGTGTGTGTGTGTGTGTCTGTGTGTAACTCTAATTAGTTGCCATGTTATCAAATCTGCTTATACGACAACTTATTTAAAAAGAATGAAACACTCATTAAGACTGGCCTAATAAATGTCCTATTTGGATCCCATGGGCTAATAGTTAGTAGTTAAATTTCAGTCTTTGAGGATCTAAAAGCTATGACAATTTTGAGCCCTTACCCCAACAATCTATTAGTTTAGCTCTTCAAAGCCTACTAATGCTAAAAGTGCTTTAGCAAATGGTATCTTTTTCCCCCACCACCAACTGTGTAATCCATTTATCTCTCCTCTCATCGACAACCTCATCAAATCATGGGCGCCCTTTGTCCCTACTGTGGCTACCTCGCCTCTCATATGCACGGCGGTCATGGTCCACCTCAATGTTGCTTCCACCACACACCACCTTTCACCCCTTTGTGGCCCCCTCAGCCAACTCAGAGGGAAGATCCGAAGAAATAGATCCAGAAGGTTGTGGGAGATCTGGCGAATTGAAAGATAAGCAGTGGTAATTAAGATAATGGAGATGGATGAATGGTCGAGAGGAGAACAATGGTGAGAAGAAGTCGGCGAGGGTTGATGATGGGAGATGGAGGGGCCATTAATTCTTGTCTTTGTTCACCTACCTAGCTTTTTAGATAATGGAGTTAACACTTCGGTCTCTCGCAGAACGCACAGCCTAAGGTCTTTGTGTGACCACACAACCAAACTTATTACAAAACTAAGAATATAAAAACTTTAGTACATCAAGATACATGTACTAAAGATCTACTACATCCATAAAAGAATTGAGTTTACTACTCAAGACAGTGCTAAAGATATCGATGTCGCTTCATGGCGGTCTTCGAATCAGCCATCAGACCTTGAACAACGTGCACCAAAATGAACTTGAAAGAAACTCATTGAATGTAGACAACCCCTACTATAGCTGGCCAATCGCCCACACTTGAAATTGTGTGCCCTCACCGTTACCACCTTGATGTATCGATGGCGCTCGATAGCCACCATCGATCTTTTGTGCGGGAGGAAGACCGAACTGTCTTCGATCCGCCATCTTTGTGCGTTGTCGGGTCGCCGAGGTGCATCGTGACACCAAATATTGTCGCCAATGGAAAATCCCTCGCCCCAAAGAAAAGAGAGGTCATTGCTCACTCGTTAGAATGCGTGAGGAACGACGCCATCGCCGCGGGCGACGGGGACGACGTAGTCTCCACTGGATCTCGCAACCTCATCCACTCTTCCGACCTCCTTGGGCACCAAGGGGACACGTGCACAGCGGAAATAAAGAAGCCAAGGACGGAGATGACTCGTAAACGACGTCTTCGACTGGGACATCACTCCATCGATCCGCCTTTGATCCGCAGGCCGAGGCGATGTAGGGCTCAGCGCCGGGGAGAGCGCCTTCCCACGGCCGAAATCTGCCGCGGCTACCGATGCCAGGGAGGGACGCCAGAGTGGGGAGAGCCCGATCCCCGGTGCCGCTTCTTGCAGCAAAGAACGTGAAGACCTCCATGGCCAAGCCGGCCGGGATGATCCTCCACAGCTGCCTCCCGACCATCGTTGGATCTGTCCTCCCCGAAACCGGACCGGCCGACTTCACCTGCCGCCGTCGGTCGCTCCTCCTCTGTATTCTCGTTGGTCGGTCGCTCCCTCTCACGTATTCGGTGCGAGCAGACCTTGAGCGACCCACCAATGGGTAGATCAGCGGGGAGAGGAACCCGGATCCGGATGGGAATGGTGGGGAGCTGGTCGGGTTGACTAGATCCCAGCGTGGTGCGGCGGCTCGCCCGCCGGGGCCGAGCTGGTGGGTTAGATCGCTCTCCAGTTCACCTACCTAGCTAGCTAGATAATTTTAACTAATTATGTCTAGTTTTTAGCTAACTAATTTTTAGCCTCAGCTAACAATAATTACCCCTAGCTCTACTAAACAAGTTGTACTAAGAGGCACATATCAACCAGGAACAATATCGCTTCAATGCTAGCTCATGAATCGACCCACACAATAGTCCTCCCCTCCATCTAGAAAGGATGTACGTAATTATTGTTTTTCCCGAAATCAAATGCTTTTAAGTTTGACCAAAGTTTTACCAAAGATACTAACATCATGATACGAAAAAGTATAATTAGTAAATTTGTAATAAACCGATTTAGAGACATAAACGTGAATAGTTATTTTTTTTAATCGTTATAGTACAAAGGGCCTTGTGAAGCAGCCGCCAGCCGGGACCCCAACAAAGGCTGCAGGCGCCGTGTGGCATCAAACTTCCAGCTTTGTCTTTTGTCCCCGCAGCGAGCATCCACTGCAATAGCTGTCAATAATGGCGCTGTTCAGTGGACATCATGCATGCTCCCAGTAGACACCGGAAGAAGCACTTTGGTCAGAAGAATTCTAATGCACGCCGCATTTAAATTTTGTTTACTTAAGAGCGTCTCCAAGAGACATGTCATCTTTTGTATGCTATATTTAGATTTTTTTTTTGAGAAAAAGTTGAACTCAATGTTATCTTGTTTTGTAAAATAATAAGCTGGCTATTCCTACAATCTTGTATGGTAAATATATTTTGCATGTGCCGCTAGCTATCTAGCATTGCTAGAAAGACTGTTGGGGTTTTCTATTTTTTACAAAATTTCTATTTTGGAGGTTGAAATCATACGTTTAGCATTTCATTTTTATAAACTCTCTTGCAGTTGCTCTAAGAGAACTGAACATATATGATTCACACTTCTGCAGGACAGTGTACGACAGTTGGAATACCAATGTGCAAGCTTAATTGGCATCCCTATTCGAAGTTAATTAGTCTCTAGACTTGCTTCTTTCTAGCATCAGAGCAAGGCACCAAGCTAAGATAAGAGTGTGCGGCAACGTGGTGATCGAGTTTTTGGTTCCCTTGAGCAGTTGTGTAGTAGCAGCATGAGTATGATAATAAGGGGCAGTATATTGGTGTTGTGTTTGCCTTATATATATAATATAATAGTTCATTTATTCTTATGTGCTAAGATTAAATTACCTCAACACATGTCCAAAACTTTAGATTAGATAAAAAAAATTGAACCTTTTTTTTGTGGCAAATGCAAACCCAAATCTCTTTTTTAGGTCCTACATTACCCGGGGGTGAACTAGCCTCGGTTCTGGGGCCCATTTTGCAACAACGAAGCTTGCTACAATATTAAACCACTTTACGTCCTTATGACCTTCGATATTTATAATTAGGCCGTGGAGTTTGTTCTGACAAAAAAATATGAGTTAAATGCAACACCATCCCTCAAATTTGTAAGGTCACATGCGCCCACAAATTTTGAAAATGCAACACCAACCCTCAAATTCTGAATATCTAAACTTGTTAAGTGATGCACCATAGGTTCATACAAGCCACGTGGGCATTCCTCACATACATGTGCATGCATATATTCTACATTTTACAACCAAAGGACTCTAGATCAAGTGGTTAGAGCTCTCTCATGAACGGGAAGAATTGCTTTTCTTCTTAATGATATATGCTAGGGGCCTCCACTAGTACAACCGAAGCTTTCTACTAGCGCCACCCCTTTTTCTACTAGCGGTTTGAAACGAACAAGCGCAAGTAGAGTCGGTTTGAAAACGAACAAGCGCAAGGAGAGTTAAAACAGTGTGCCCTCAATTAAAACTACATGTGCAGTCTCATTTACACATGCGCTTTGTCGTATTTATCTGTCTCTAGAAATGTAAAGTTTTTCCTAGCGATTTTCTTTAATCAACCGGCGAGAAACTTTGTTTACAAAGTGGCGGTATTTATGTTAGCCGCCTTTGGAAATGTAAACTTTACGCTAGCGGTTTTTGTTGCACCTTCGATAGTATAATTTCTTTTCTGCATTGGTGGTTTTTTAGCGTCGGCTGCCTTTATCATTCACCGACCGACATGCGTATATTTATTGCTCGACCCACAATGATCAACACTTATTGGCATCACATAGTAGCAGTAGTTCCTCCTACAGCCACCCTCCATTTATGGTGACTAAGCTTGGATCTGAGCTCCAAGAACCGAAAAAGGTAGACTAGGGTGTGGCCAATGATTTGAGGTTTGAGCGAGGCGAGGTAGCGAATAAATAAGGTTAGTATATATGTCAATTCTTTTTTGCATTAGTGTTCTCACTTTTGGGTTAAGATAATTTTCTCTTGTGCTTGACATTCTTACTCCGAAAAAGAAACAAACAAGTACGCGGACATAAATGCAACTATTTTAATTTACAAGTATAAAGCATCACAATGAAACATAGCAGCCACATTGTGCAAACAACTTCTTAGATTGCTTTTTGTACTTTTTTCAATCAACAACTATACCATCTATATATATCTGTTCTAACAAGTAAGGGATAATCCGGCCCATTAGCAACATCCACAGCCACACCGACATTTAAATCAAGCAATGGACAATTTGTCCATTGCCATTTTCAATGTGCTCAATCTTCAAATTATCAGTGTCATATAGTAGTCTCTTGGTTTTGATTGAGAACTTAAACCCACTCAAGTATCAATTCCATTAGGAACATAGAAGACTTGAAGTGCTTGTGATGCTATAATAAAAGGCTCAGGTTGGGGAAGCCCATTTCCATATGGGCCAACTCCCCTAGAAGAGGCCCAATAGGGGCTAGTCAAGTGACTTGTCAATTTCCCCCATTGGCGGCCGCTTGTAAACCACCCTCTCCCACCGTTTTTTTTCATAAACACTAGCCAATGTCTCTCTCTCTACACTCCTCTCCTACCTAGTTGGAAATTGAGGATCCACCGCACGTTAAATGTGTAAAGTTAACACTGGTGAATCATTCAGTTGTGATTATGTTGTATTGCCACTTGTGTTTATTTAGCTGCAACTGCTCCACACACTTTCGGTTGTGATTATGTTGTATTGTTTTTCCAAATTCAATAGATTTATAGTGATGCACTCACAACCTTTTGCTCCACACTTTTACTATTTGGATGTAACCTACAGAAATGAAATTGCAGTCTTTGTTGTCTAATTAGTTGAAACATACAAATTGGGTGATGCAATGAAAGTTTGTGAAGGTGATGTGGAATGGGTGGAAATTAGATGACCCTTTTATATTGAGATATGTAATGAGTTTTTTTTCATCGCATATAAATAGTATTTAGCACATTAATTAGTAGTGACTAGACTACTTTTTTGCTGCTCTTGATAGAAAGACTGATTACAACTAATTTCTTCTCTTAGCCCCTTGTTGTCCATCTAATAATATACTGTCATTTTGCTTTGTGCAGATTGTACTGGTTAGCTAAAATAATCATAGCAGCTGCCATTCATCACTTATTGTTGGTCGAAGGAACTTGTGAAAGGTAGGATTTATTACACCAATTTGCATTCATGAGTGCCTGCAAATTACCTTGTTTTTCAAGCTTCTATGTGCCTTGTGGTTATTACGTTGTGTGATGTTTTAGTCTTAAAATACATATAAATAAAGTGTCTTGATCTCCCCACCAAGCTTGATGTGCCTTGTACTTTTTAGATATTTTTCTCCGGTATAGAATAATGCTTCTCACTATTGGATTAAAACTATATAGCTAGATACATAACTTAATTGCATGCATATATGGTTGTGTGTTTTGAGAGAGAATGGTAGTAGATTTTTGTCTTTGGGGTTCACCACATAGCTATCAGAAGTCCTAACCTTCTCGACTATCTATAGACTACGGGAAATTATATGACGCAAAATATGAATTTTAAATCATTTCCATTGACGGTTTGTAAATGAACCGACGGTGTGGAAAAATTCCTAAGGTGGCTTGCCCAACAAACTGCTACTGTAGAAAAGGATTTCCCAGGCGGCCTCCTTAAAAATCCACCAGTGGTAACAGATTTCGTCAGGTTGGTTCCACAAAACAGCATTTGTGTATGTTCTATTATCACTAGCCGTTAGCGTAAACAACCGCTAGTGTTAGTGCATCTACACAGATGGATTGCTTAAGTCAGCCACCTATGGAAATGTTGTTTCTATTGGAAGTTGAAGCCTACGAAAGTCATTTAACATTGGCGGATCTGGGTTCACCGTTTGTACAAAGGTTAGTTTCTATTGGACTTTACCACTAGCGGTTGCAGCAACCGCCAACATAAATATGTCTTGAACCGCCAGTTCAAAGCTCGCCTATACCAGTGCTCTCCCACTCCGGTCATGTCTTTTTTTAAAAAAAAAATACAGCCCAAATTTATTTTTCCCTTGGAAAATAGACTCTTCTTTTTCCTTCCCGGCGTGTGTGCATCTTTGGTCCTGGCCTCATAGACACCAACGTTCGGGGTTTTCCGCGATCGGGAAGAATCACTTTCTTCTTAGTGATATACGGTGGGGGTTTAAAAAATTACCTTTTCCTTCCCGTGTGTGTGCATCTTCGGTCGTGGCCTTGTGGGTGTCTGGCCGGGGGCGGGGGCTGAGTAGCAAAGTAATGACAAATAATTAAGGCATTTTGGCTCGATGGTAGTGGCACACAGGCAGGCATCCTAAGCCAAGATAAAGGCGAGCTTGGCACCAGGGAAGGTTGACCTGATTTGATAGGGATGCAACCGAAAGCTTCATCCAATGTCTAAAATCATCCAGAATAGTAAAGCTCGGCAAACATGCACGCTAGAAACGTGACAACACCCAAAACCCAACACAACCCACACCCACACCCACCACAACACCAACAAAAAAAAAAGTTACTCTAAAAATTCAGCAACCAACTATCAGAACGAAGACATAACATGCAACTAATATATAGAACGAGCCAACCAGATCCATAAAGCGACCAATTATCCTTATTTCGTTGCCAAGAAATTCTATCAGAGAAACTAATATATATATTTTTGGAACAACGAAGAAACTAATATATACATATGTATGCAGGAGACACTAGCTGGTGAATCTACCATACAGAGCTTACTTACACTCTAATCGTCGAAGAACATACTTGACCTGGCATACAGAGATCGGATTAATCAAGCAAGCGAGAAACAAAGGTGCTAGTAGAGAACCACCCACATCGATCATATTCATAGCCTGAGGCTCAAGTCCAGCTCGCCGGGGCGCTCGACGCCGTACTCCAACGACGTGTTCTTCTTGTCACTCCAGGTGCGAGAGTGAGACGATTGCTCTGGCGCCAGAACGGCTTGCCGCACTTGCCGCAGCCTCAGCTCACCTCCGTCAGGATCACCGGCTCCAGCACCAGCAGCGACGTTGACAAGCCCAACGCAGCCGGTCCTCGTGGCGGCGTTGGCCACAGCAGGCGCTCCTGCGCGCGCATGGCGGCGGCGATCTCCCGGCGGCGTTTGGCGAGGGTGCGCTCGTACTTGTGCGCGTTCTGGTGGCCGCCAAGCGCCTGCGAGGTGTAGAACTTGCGGTCGCAGTAGGTGCAGCGGAAGAAGCCGAGCGGCTCCGGATGATCCGAGTCGTCGGCGGGAAGGACGAGGCTGAGCTCAAGGTCCAGCTCATCGGCCTGCGCCAGCCTCTCCATTTTAGCAAAGCTAAGCTCTGGTGAATTGGTCGTCTGTGTACGTGACTGTTATTTGCACAAGACACTAACGACCATCTGCGCAAAGTGAGGAATATAAATACAGCTGCTCCTAAGTCCGAAGGGCAACGGCACGTTATCGCTACTTGATCGAGAGTACGTGGAGGACTGTGGTACGTCATGAGCATGTTTTCAACGTGTTGTTACTCATGCCAATAACACAATCACTGCTACAGGAGGAGGAGCATCTTCAATTCAACTGCAAACCTCACCGCTTCGCGCTTCGATGGCGAGTGGACAGTGATGCCCATCATCAGTATCGTCGGTCTCAAATCGACAAAAAACTGATTTATATTATCAAATTAAAGAAAAAATCGGGTTGCACCCGTCAACCGCCCGGAGGGATCGAGCAGGGGCAGGGCGACCGACCTCGCCGATGCTTGCTTACTGTCATGTACTCCCTCTGTTCGAAATTATAAGTCACTTTGACTTTTTTTTCATCCGTTTTTTGCTATGTATCTAATCTTATTATATTTAGATGTATAATAAAATGGATGTACCAAAAATTAAAGTGACTCAAAATTTGGAACGGAGAAAGTATGTAGATCTGTCGCCTGCACCCTCGGCTTAGCTACCAATCCATGATGTAAGGCCACTACCTTACCGTTGTTGGATTAATTTAACTGGGCTAGCTTGGCACAACCTTAAATCAAATATATTCATGCCCATAATATAAATGATAGTGTAATTAATGAAAGAGTAGTCAAGGGGCTCATGAGTAATGGCAAAGGTCATTGGTTGGGGGCTCTCACCCCCTGCATTAAGTGGTGGACGACGTTCACGTCGACAGCGCTGTAGTGACTTCGTAAACTTCAAGATTTCTTGGCTCAGTCCTTTAAAGATGTTCATAGGGGTTGGATTGCGTACATGTGTTTATAGAGGTAAGTGTGCATACGTGTTGAGCATTTGTGTTGTAGTACTGTTTAATCTAAAAAAAAAATTAATAAAAAAATAATCTTTGTATAGAAATTAACGGGAGATGGATTGACTTAAGTCCAAACGATACCCTCAACCTACGATCTTTCCAAACAAAAGATACCCTCAAGCTACAAGGCCCACATGCGAGATGAAAATATCACCTTGTTGAACAAAAGCACATGACAAATTTGTTCTCTCTCGTGTGTGTTCTGTAGATGAATTTGTTGATTTATTTATTTATTCTTGGCTCTTGTTTGACATATGAACCGCACGTCAGGATATATATTCCCATCACATGTACACTTGTAGTGCGCTGGTGCGCACGTGGTACTAAGTCTGCGGACAGAATTTATTAACAGAAATTAACAGAAAAAAGTGGCCGGGCCGGTCGCTATCCAAATGTGTTGTCCAGCCCAGGGTGCAAGGTCGGCTGTGCATATGCTTGGATCGGAGTACCAAAAATCAAAAGAAAGAAAAGTCACGAATGGATCAAAAAATTCAGCAACGATGCGTGCGTTTCTAAGCTGGACGATGCTAGCTCGATCCTAGCCTAATCCTATAGCACATGTCGATAGACGTACAGATAGAATAGGTGTCGCCTTCAGCAACGTGTTTATTATTATTATTATTATATCTGATGGTTTATTTGTCTTAAGTCCGCCATCGATATCGACATCGTATCTCCCGTCGCATATCTATCCTCCGATTCGTGTTGATAAAGTCGATCGATCGACTGTGAAAGCATGCAGCTATAGGGCATATATTCCCATGTGCCAAAAAAAACTTGTGGATCATCGGTGATCATCTATCAACATGCATGCTTCTGCTGCTTCTTTTTGGGAATTAACTATTTATAGGATTACCGGTTGCTACTTTGCTAGGTTCAGAACATTCCACATTCGACAGGTAGGCGTCTTATGATATGTATGTATGGCCACACACTGAGCTTACGATTTTTTGATCAGTCGCTGTCGACGGACGACGACGACCATTCTAGGCGAGCTGAGTGCCGACAGATTCTATACAAACCCGCAGCACAGGATTTTTTTTTATATTATTATTATCTTGTCGAGAACGCCGAGGGGAGGGGAGAGGAGAGCCACTAGCAGCATCCAGGCCGGGCCCTCGGGCGGCAACGGCCATTTGGTCCGTGGACGAATCCGTGGATTTGAGCCGACAGGCCTGCGAGCGCAGCCCACCATTCAAGTGAATCGGGCTCACAGCGGAACATGGTCGTCGGCCCGCTGGTGCATCTATTTTCTACTTCGAGTACAAATTCTTCGCAACAACTTGTCTGAAATTCCGTATCCCAAATTCAGCTGAAAGTGTCCCTCTCCTAATTATCAATGTCACAATGCTAGTAACCAACTCATGGCATGTTAACCCTAGAAACAATAAGGAAATTCCCAACGCATTGCGGCGCAACCAAATCGACAAAAGCATAGGATCAAAAAAAAAATCGACAAAAGCTTGAAAAATAAATTTCTTGCTAAAAGATCAACTACCAAATCTCAAAACCTCTCATCCGTGACTACTGTTCCAATCACAGAGACGTAGTTTAATACTCCAATGAAATGATGATCTAATCATTGCTTGTAGCACTTCACGGTTGCAAGAACAAAATATTTTTTTGACCGAAGCCAGCAAGGGAAACCCCATCCCTTTTATGTTTTTTTCTAATAAGCAAGAACAAGTGATTCTGATTCCATATGGAAGCTGATTTCTCGAGACAAGTGATTCTATTGCTAAAAATGTCACACTGATATTATTTTCTAAAAAATCCCAAACCAATTGGGCCTGCTGTAAATAGTAATTATGGATCGGTCCACATCCCATCTAAAAGGCCTTCTGTATTTGACCGTTTGGTGGCCCAATACAATTGGGCCACAAACAAACCCGCATTCCCACTATAAACGCACTCTGCTCGTCTCCTCCGTTCCTCCCCCGTCGACGCCTTATCCCCGAAAACCCTATCAGCCCAAAATCGAACCCACCCACCTCTGCTCTTCTCCCATGGCGGCCACGCTCTTCTCCACGTCCCTCTCGCCCCAATTCCTCTCCCTCTCCGCCAAGCCCACCCCCGCCGCCCCGTCCGCGGCCGCCTTTCCATCGGGGCTGCCGCAGTTCCACGCGCTCTCCGCCGCCGCGGCGGGCTTCAGGCCGCTCGAGCCCGTGCGCGCAGCCGCGACGACCGCGGCCGTCACGGAGGAGCTCGAAGCGGAGGGGCAGCCGGGAGGGGGGGAGGAGTTCTCGGAGGATCTCAGGGTCTTCGTCGGCAACCTTCCCTTCAGCGTCGACAGCGCCCAGCTCGCGGGACTTTTGAGCAGGCCGGCTCCGTTGAGATGGTCGAGGTGCGTGTTCTATATGCATTCCATAATCAGCAGGCCGTACTGATCACATTTCGGGGGTTTTTTTACCTGTTATACTTGGATAAAATTGGTAATCCTAGTTGTCGTGCTGCTGAAATTAATAATCAGTGTTAAGTGCTGCTGAGATTAACTGATACTACCAAAGTTCTGAGGAACAGAGTATCGCTACTATTCACTGACGTGAATAAAATTGAAAACCCTAGTCCTAGTCCTAGTGTTCATGCTCTTAGGAAATTATCTGATACTGCTATGATAGGCAATAAAAATACTACAGCTAAGAAAGGAATTAGCTGTGGTCACTGGTCATCTCTTCTTTCAGTAGGCGACCCTATCAATAAAGTTACATTTTGTTGCAGGTCATCTATGACAAATTGACGGGAAGAAGCCGTGGATTTGGGTTTGTGACCATGTCTTCGGTCGAAGAAGCTGAGGCGGCTGTTGAGCAATTCAATGGCTATGTGAGTTCACTTTGGTTCTTCCAGAGCATTGCACATTATTTGTTAATATTATTGTGCCGTCATGGGCCATTTTCTAATGTGTGACAAATCTTATTTACCTGCAAATGTGACCTTTGGAATATACTCTAGGATTTCATGATTTTCATGGTTTCCTACCCGATCCTGCATTGCATAAATCAACTTCTACATTGTGTAATAATTACTCTTAAGGCTTCAGATAGAGCATATATGTTTTATTTCGTTGATTTAGTATATTCTGTTACAGAATGTTTAGATGTTCATTTCATTATCTATCTGATAAGGTCTTTCAAAATATAGGTACTTGATGGAAGAAGTTTGAGGGTGAATTCTGGGCCACCACCACCCAGGGACCAATCCTCACCAAGAGCACCCAGGGGTGATGCCAACAGGGTCTATGTGGGTAACCTTTCCTGGGGTGTTGACAATTCAGCTCTCGCAAACCTGTTCAGTGGGCAAGGTGAGGTCCTGGAAGCGAGGATTGTATATGACAGGGAGAGTGGAAGGTCAAGGGGTTTTGGTTTTGTCACGTATGGTTCCACTGAAGAGGTTGAGAATGCGATATCGAACCTTGATGGCACTGTGAGTTCTCAATCCCATTTCATTGCCCAGCTTGTCTTGTTTCAGGATATACTAAATTGGTTTATGTTGCCCTGCAGGACTTGGATGGCAGACAGATCCGTGTCACAGTAGCAGAGTCGAAGCCACCTAGGCGGCAATACTGAAATTCAACTTCAGACGAAAGAAGCTTCGGACTCATATTGTCCACGGGTTGAGAGTGGGAGTTGAACACTAGGAGGTCGCCCCAGCTCTGGATTATAGTAGCGCCGTTGCTGGATTTCTAGCTGTAGAATCTCCACCACCAAATGGTTGGAAAGTGGTTTGGCTACCTCGCAAAAAAAAGGAAAGTGGTTTGGCGATGAGATATGCATGATTTGATCCTGACATCCATTGATGGAATTATAAAGTCCTCATGTATATGGCTCTTTATTTAACTTGCAAAAATACTGGATTTCCGTGTTCAGTATAGCCTTACACTTGCTGCATTGTGTGGCACTCTTCACCAACTTGAACTCTGCATTGTGAATGGTCCTTTTTCCAGGTGCTTGCAGTGTTTTCATTTTTATCATAGGTGTTTGCAATGCTTGGTGAACTGGTCTCAAGTAGCGGAGGTTTCTCTTGTCAGCCGCACGTTTGTAATAGAGCACGGCTGGTGTGAGCCTCTGCGATTGGTCGGCCTGGAGGCCGGAGCGTCATGTTCTCTCGCCCTTCCCTCCTGGTTTCAGCTTGCAGGTGCAGGGGATAGGGCATTTTTTTCAAAAAAAAAAAAAAAAGATAGGGCATTTCAACCCTGTTGCTACACGACATGCATATGGTGACCGATAGACCGGATCGCTCGGATTGCTGCAGCTAAAAGCGCCCGTGATTTCACTGGTTGCGTCGTGACTCGTGGCCGCGACGTCCCGTGGCCGCGCCGCTGCGAATTTTCTTCTGACGATTAGGAGAGGACATCAAATTCAGATTTGACAGCTTGAGCTGATATTGAATATATATCGCGTCCAGTAGTACCAGTGTGGAGCAGTACATGTACTACGCATTATTTTCCATATCCCAGGTGAGAATCTTATCCTTTGATTAGCAATCTTGAGAGCCATGTCGGCCAGGAGCTGGGCCGGCCGGCGGTGACCGGAGTGGTGGTGGGACGCCGGACAGCCGCGGCGCGGGGTGACGCAGCAGATGTCGCCCCGCTTTGGAATGCATCGGCTTTGTGGCCTTCTCCTTGTTGCCTCTCGTCCCATGTCCTTTTCCGGCCGGTGTCGAGTCTGGCCAGTGGCCACAAAGAAAGTTAGGCGGCAAAACTTTAGCAGGATTAGGAATTTAGGATAGGTAAGGTGCGTATGTTCAACGGACGCAGCTAAAAAACAATCATTAATCAGAGCAACTAGTAACTCGTCAGGTCGAGTGTCACCATCCTGCACAAACGACGCTGCGAGCACTAGCTAGGTTAAACAATCCGTGATTAGCTAACAGTAGTTGTTGTTGTCGATAAGGATATGCAATCCCCAATCAGCATCGAGCTGGTTGCGGTAACATATATTCATTCATGTCGCCATTCAGAAAAGCTTGCTGCAGGGTCCCTTTCTTGGACCACTCATTAGGGCGTCTCCAACAACTGACAGCGTGCTAGCTAGGAGAGGCTTTTAGCCAATCAAATAGTGAGAGAAAGTGCACAGACCTTCTAGCTAACGACGAGCTCGTCGCCCAGCTCGCAAACTGCCCAACAAATGCTCTCTCTCTGCATTCCATGCCCCACACCCCTCTGTACACTGCAGTGGTATTTTTTTTCTTTGTTTATTTCCAACTAGCTAGCGATTTCACGCTGCTTGTTGAGGACGCCCTTATTGGGACCTCGATGTGATTGTGCATCCAAATAATAATGTTTTCTGCTAAACATTTTGCACAGTGTTCACAGAAGGAACCACCCAAGCAAGGGACAACACAACATATAGTACATGTGCAAGTGCAATTAACCCAAGGTGCACTGTTTAAATAATCTATTAAGTAGAATGCAGTGTGGATGGCATCCGTTTTTGGAATATTCGGAAAGCAGAGAAAGCCAATGATTCCGTCCCAAGTCGGACAACAAGTTGTCCAAGAGGACGGTGCCTTTCTCTGTGTCGATGCATGTGCGGCCTAGCGTAAGCGTGCTGCGTGCGTGCGTGCGTGCTTGGATCGTCGCTGACAAGTCCAAGTACGGAGTCTCCATGGAAAAAACTAGATGCACGCACACAACTCGTGCAACAACTATGAAGTCATGTTTATAAGTCCACTATGTACATCTGGTGGCACTTATCTTCTATGTATATATATCTAAATAGGAGACGCCCACCACACAATTTGTGTGTGATTTTGTGAGACTTTCATGTCACATTGAAAAACCATGCTTACTTGTTAGCGTTGCCACTAGAAACGAACCGAAGAGGTGGCATTGACTCTCAAACTCCAAGTAAAACCGAAGAACCTGCACCGGCTCTTAAAGTCTAAGCCTTAAACTATCCTCCACCGTTCCTCACCAATCAATACCGCACTCAAATTAACCCTCCAAATCTCAAACTGTTCACTGTCTTATTTCCAATCAACAGTGTTATTGCTATGTAAGCAAAGACTTCATGATACAATCTCTTCCTGTCTCCCTCGGATCTTCATATGTTTTCAGCTGGAGACTAAGGTGGTGGAGGAGATGTGAAGATGAAGGGAATCACCACTATCACAAAAATGAGAAGTAGCTTGATAAGGTAATCATAGTCGGCCTAGGCCCTCGGCGTGGCGCCTCCATCTTTGAGAAATAAGGGAGGCTCCTCCCCTTAAACGAGCTAGCACGATGGACAAAAGAGCCCAAGCTAGCAATGAGCGGGCGTTGGATCAAGTCGAGTGGAACACGAGATGGTTCGGGAGGGCGTTCTCTCTAGTCGACGTGTTGTCAAGATAGAGTAGTGTAGAGAAGCTAGGCACGAAATTGGTTGGGTCCGAAGAAGAGAAAAGTAGAGTTGGTGGGAATGGATGGAAGTGATGTACCTTCCATAGCTGTTCATTTCTCTTCATTTATGCCAATTCAAATTAAAACCTTCATTTCTCTTGACAACACATTTTCTTTCCTAATTTCAACAACATATTTTTCCCTAACATCATTGATACTTATTTCCATTTAGGACTCCACAAAAGTCCTCATATTGTGCTTTTTCATTTCTCCATCGGTTCTCCCAAGGATTTTTGACATTTATATACTCACAATATGAAGGGGTATTTTATTTACCTGTATCTCTTTCAAAGTTGTCACAACAATTCATGGAGATTTATCTATAGTTGCTTCAACATCAATTAGGATCACCAGATGGATTTAGGACTCTTGTGGTTCAAATAATGTCTCTTGTCTATTTTAGTTGCCAAAAGACTATATTTGTGGTCGTAAACTCACAGCCGACGTACTTATTGAGTTATTGCAAGGGACTAAACTAAGACATCAATCCAAATGGTTTTGTACTAAAGTTAGAGGCACTACCTATAACCTAAATCTAAATTTGGTTGTGTATCTAGTAGTCTTTATGCAATGCACCTTAGAACAAATGCTAAATTTGGTTATACATGGAAAACAAAAAATATAATAAAGTTTTTTTTTTCATGCCTCGTATTGAATTTGACAAATTTCTCAATTGACATCAATCATGAATAAATTAGGCATGATGGGTTTTGGGACATTAGATTTAGGATTCTAAAGATTGCGCAACTCACGCTGATAGAGAGATCAACTACTAATGAAACGTAGTGGTACATATTATCTTTCACTTATAATATACTGTAATAGTTATTATTTGATGAAGCAACATATTCGTGCAAAGAACTTTTTTTGTAACCTATGCAACCATCAATTAAGGCCACATGATTTGGATCTAACGTTTATGATTTTTTCACTTAAACCCTCCCACCCGGATACAAATGGGTTAGATTTAAACCCCACGGGTAGAGGGGTTTAAGTGAAAAAAATCTCGACATTTGGATTTAGATTTTGTGCCCTTAATTGAAGGTTGAATAGATTGCACACTTAGCTAGTGGACCCAACCTGAGTTGCCTATGGAGTACGTTTAGCCACCTACCCCTTGTACACACAATAAATAGCCAGCTTTTTGTTTTCATCAACCTTATAATTAGCCACAGCTAGGAGTGGCTAGTTAGAAAGCGGCGTTTGGTGGCCGTAGCGATGAAGGCGCTCCGACGGTCTTGCCACTACAAATAAGCCGCACCGCATTTCGAAAGGCCACGCGACCGCCACCTCCCCGAAGCCGCCGCGACCCACCAAGACCGAGCGAAGCAACCCTCCCCGCGCCGCCGCCGAAACCCTAGCTCATCCTACGCCATGGCCACCGTCTCGCTCACCCCACAGGCGGTCTTCTCCACCGAGTCCGGCGGCGCCCTGGCCTCCGCCACCATCCTCCGCTTCCCGCCAAACTTCGTCCGCCAGCTCAGCACCAAGGCACGCCGCAACTGCAGCAACATCGGCGTCGCGCAGATCGTCGCCGCCGCGTGGTCGGACTGCCCCGCCGCACGCCCCCACTCGGGCGGCGGCGGCGGCCGCGCCCGCGGCGTGGCCTCCTCCCACGCCGCGGCCGCATCGGCCGCCGCCGCCGCCGCCTCCGCGGCGGCGGAGGTCAGCGCAATCCCCAACGCTAAGCTTGCGCAGCCGTCCGCCGTCGTATTGGCCGAGCGTAACCTGCTCGGCTCCGACGCCAGCCTCTCCGTCCACGCGGGTGCGGTACCATGCTAGCTCGACTCTTTGCTTTAAGATCTAGGATGCATGCCTTTTCCTTTTGATGATTCCTTTGCGGCTTTGCTGCCTTTTGATCTGAAACAGGGGAGAGGCTGGGACGAAGGATCGCCACGGATGCGATCACCACGCCAGTAGTGAACACGTCGGCCTACTGGTTCAACAACTCGCAAGAGCTAATCGACTTTAAGGTTCGACAGATCCCCTTCTCCTAATCAATATTCGCGCTTGCTCTTGTCGAATTTGACAGATCTGACGCGGAAATTTTATCTGTTCTTAGGAGGGGAGGCATGCTAGTTTCGAGTACGGGAGGTATGGGAACCCGACAACGGAGGCATTAGAGAAGAAGATGAGGTGATGTTCGGTAGTGAAAATGTCGACACCTTGTTGGTTGTATTGGTTGGAGCCTAAACAGTTGCGTGTTCTGATGGTGCAGCGCCCTGGAGAGAGCAGAGTCCACGGTGTTTGTGGCATCGGGGATGTATGCAGCTGTGGCTATGCTTAGTGCGCTCGTTCCAGCTGGTGGGCACATTGTCACCACCACGGATTGCTATCGCAAGACGAGGATTTACATGGAAACTGAGCTCCCTAAAGGGGAATTTCGGTAATTCCATGCTATCCTTTAAAGCTCTACTTGTTTTTAGAACTGGATATCTGCTATCACAATTAATTGTCTTACTGTCACTGTGCTACAGTAGTATGTTTACAATAAACTTGTTCTTACCCAGTTAAATTACTCAGTTGTGTTGTCCTTATCGTGTTAATAGTCTCTACAAAGTTCAGTTACTTAAGCATGAGCCAATAGGAGTAGCACAACTAGTGCATGGTATATGAACAATATCTTTTGTAGTAACTGTTGGGAGTACATTATGGCTTCAAACTTTTATTCTTTGTACTGCAATGTCAATTGTAATGGCTATCTGTAAAAGGATGCAACTCAAGTAAAAATGCTTATGGTAATAGATTTTAGGATCCCTCGCAATAAGATTTATTTTTAATCACAATATCTACCAGTTGAAATGCAGTGAGAGCACTTTGTGAGTTTGTATACCATTGTTTATCATGCTTCACTTAATATGTGATACTGTTTTATGCCCAGATGACTGTCATTAGGCCTGCTGACATGGATGCTCTACAAAATGCGTTGGATAACAATAATGTAAGTGTGATATCATTTCCATTACCCTTGATTGTGGCAATGCATTATCAAATTTACCCTAATCTTATTCATCTCAGGTATCTCTTTTTTTCACGGAGACTCCTACAAATCCATTTCTGAGATGCATTGATATTGAGCATGTATCAAATATGTGCCATAGCAAGGGAGCGTTGCTTTGTATTGACAGTACTTTTGCCTCCCCTATCAATCAGAAGGCACTTACTTTAGGTGCTGACCTAGTTATTCATTCTGCAACAAAGTACATTGCTGGGCACAATGATGTGAGTTGATATACTGAAACCCATCTCTACTCAGTATAGGTATGTGTTTGCACTAACTAGAGTATTCAATACCTCAATATCCCAGGTCATTGGTGGATGCGTCAGTGGCAGAGATGAGTTAGTATCCAAAGTCCGTATTTATCACCATGTAGTTGGCGGTGTTCTAAACCCGGTGAGTTTAGATTGTTAAAATTTTGTTTCCATGTATTTCAACTTCCTTGCACATGTTGTATGCATTTACAGATTCCCATAGTTACAAGCTTCTATTTTTGATAGATAGAAAATCGTGTGATTTTCTTTAGTTGCATATGTTTTAGGTTAGAAAAATAATTTTCCCTTTCTGAGTGTCACAAGCTGCATTCAGAGTTCTCTGTTAACTTCCATAAAGTGAGTTGAACTAGAATTCTCGAATGGAAGAAATAGAATTGTTCTGTGCACTGCAAGTCTGCAATGTATATCCAATAATTAATCAAGAGGTTTATGTCACTGACTCGGCTACCAGTTTATACGAAGTAGTATCTCCAAGTTATGCTTATCACAATCTCCAAGTTATGCTTATCACAATGCTTATCACTTGGCTACTTAATATCTGTCTATATTCTATATAGTGCAATGAATAATCGGTTCTCTGGCTCATAACTGTTTTGTGCTGTGATTTTAGAATGCTGCATACCTTATCCTTCGAGGCATGAAGACACTGCATCTCCGTGTGCAATGTCAGAATAACACTGCTCTTCGGATGGCCCAGTTTTTAGAGGAACATCCAAAGGTGTGAACCATGTTTCTTTTATCGACAGTCCCTACTTATCGATGTATGCATACACACTAGTGGTATTCCATGTTTCCATTGTTTTAACTAATGATATTATCTCTGGTTCCCAGATTGCTCGTGTCTACTATCCTGGCTTGCCTAGTCACCCTGAACATCACATTGCCAAGAGTCAAATGACTGGCTTTGGTGGTGTTGTTAGTTTTGAGGTAAATTTAATTCTTGCATCCATTATGTGTTGCATTATGTGTTGCATCAAATTGTTGAGAACATGACATAGTTCAATTACATTTTTTTTCTTGTTTAGGTTAATGGAGACTTTGATGCTACAAGGAAATTCATTGATTCTGTTAAGATACCTTATCATGCCCCTTCTTTTGGAGGTTGTGAGAGCATAATTGATCAGCCTGCCATCATGTCTTACTGGTAAGAACTTAATGTTTGTGGTATTGAGACATTCAATCAAAACAAATAAAGTGCGAAATTTTGAGCTTTGCGGCTTGTAAACAGGGATTCAAAGGAGCAGAGGGACATCTATGGGATCAAGGACAACCTGATCAGGTTCAGCATTGGAGTGGAGGATTTCGAGGATCTTAAGAATGATCTTGTTCAGGCCCTCGAGAAGATCTAAGCACTCCAATCTGTTTGCATTAATAATAAAAATTATGAGGACATGAGGTGATGGTTGTCTTGGATCTTGTAGAGATCCACGGTGATATATGAGCTGATGACTGCGAATGAGTTATCTTTTTGCTTGTTTTATTCTTCAAATTCAAATAAGTTGTGGTTGCTGCATCCAGCCTGATCTAGTGTTGCATTTAATTGTACTTGCCAAATTATACCATGGTCTGGTCCGATTTACTTGTTGGTTTGCTTTAGAATTGTGCCCTCTAATGTGGGGATGAACATGAACTCAGGCTCCTAGTGTTTTTGGTGGCATTTGCCGTTTAGTGTGAGATTAAGGCACGAAGTCCTTAATCACCCTAAACCCTAAAAAAAAAAGGAAAAAATTGTCACAAGGAATTATGGTAATATATGTCGAAGTGAATACTTGGACTCACGGAGTGCGGCTAAACAGCTAGGTAATTGTTTTTAACTCTAGTGATCATGATCAGTAGAACCGGTGGCAAGGATAAATTTACTTGACACAAGTATATATGGGAAACAAAACAAAGCGTCAAAGATAGCACGAGTTCAGGTAATCTGAACAACAATTTGGTACAAGTGTTTGTTACGTATGGTATGTATACTGTATTTGACATCACGCTACAATTGATCGATCGAAGGACACCGTCAACACGTCCACAAAAAAAAGGTGCCTCCTTTTGCCGTTCCGCTCCTCGATCGAACACCGCGGCGGTCCGCCGTCGATCTACACGCCATGGCCGCGCGCGTCCGCGGGTGCCTCCTGCCCTCCTCCTCCTGCTCGTCCTCGCGACCGCGGGCCCCGCCGGCGCCCTCCGCTACGACCTGCTGTCGGGCCACACCCGCGCATCTCCGACGACATCAAGGTCGGCGCAATGGCCGTCGGCAAGTACCACGTCATGGCCCCCGACGACGGCGCCAACCCCTTCTCCTTCGCCTCCTCCCACCACCAGCAGCAGCAGCTCCCGGACTCGCACCGCATCTCGCTGCGGGTCACCTCGCCCTACGGCAACAGCCTGCACTACGCGGAGAACGTGCACTCGGGCAACTTCGCCTTCACGGCCTCCGAGGCCGGCGACTACCTCGCCTGCTTCTGGGCGCCCGATCACCGCCCGCCCGCCACCGTCGCGTTCGAGTTCGACTGGCGCAGTGGCGTCTCCGCCAGGGACTGGAGCGCCGTCGCCAAGAAGGGTCAGGTCGAAGTGAGTGCTCCTCCTCCTCCTTTTGATCTAATCTTTACGTTCTTCGCTTCACTGAACAAAACAATGGCACTTGACACATAGGCTGTATGTAAGAATTGCTGGCTACAATTCAGAACTCAGATAGGTCCAAAGAAAATTAACAGGACTTCAATTAGTTTATTCAGAACTCAGATAGAACCAAAAACTAACAGCTACTTGCACAGTCCAACACAACTACCTGATGAACAGAGAAGAAAAGAGAGACTGAATTACTGAAAACTGAAAAGGCCGAAAGCCTAAACACACAAACTATGCCAACATGAAACACTAGCACCTACTGGATCAGCAGCAAGAGCCAGGAGGAATCACATCACCCTTTATACTGCTCTTGCCCAATGCCCAAAGGATTGCCTCCTCCTCGATGTGATCGCAAAGCGTGACCATACTGAACACGCCCTGCCTGAATACTCGAGTGTTCCATAGGAGTAGTGAGTAGTGGCCAAGCCATCAGAATGACTGCCAAACCAAGACCTTTCCTATTATCTTTCGGCACCTCAGCTTTCCAGCCACCATAATGGGAGCTCCTGATCGCTGATCACGAGAGGACATCTAGGAGGAGGCCTTTTGATGTCAGGTTAGATGTTCCCGATCACTGATCACCAGATGGCGGAAGAATTAGGTTACTTGTTTATGTTTTTTGTAAATTTCTGCAAAGAGGAGAGATGCACCTATCTTTTTCATTAAGAAAGAGTCTCATACAAGACGAGCAGTCTATAGACGCTCACAGCCAAGATACAACACAAAACTCTGACAAACTAAAACACAAGAACGAGAAGCAAGCTAGAGATAGAAATGGATTATAATACATTAGAAGATTGATGGATTATAAGAAGGTTTGTAACGAACAGCAGTATGTACAATTGGCAACTCCTGGATATATATAATGGATTTATATAGTCCTTGAAGAATAAAGAAAGCAGTGCTGTTAATATATGGCCCCGATTGCGCAGATGATGGAATTGGAGCTCAGGAAGCTGGAGGATAACATCAAATCTATCCATGAAGAAATGTTTTACCTTCGTGAGAGGCACGCACTCCTACCTGAAACAGATCTAGAGAATACAATTTTCAGTTTTGCAAAATTTATCACATGTCATTAATCAGACGCTGCTTGTCATTCTTTCAGGGAAGAAGAAATGCAGGAACTGAACAGGAGAACAAACTCAAGGATGGCGTGGCTTGGTTTCCTCTCGCTTGCCATCTGCCTATCGGTGGCGGGCTTGCAGTTGTGGCACCTGAAAAACTTCTTTGAAAGAAAGAAGCTACTATAATTCTTTTCTGTTACTACTACAGAACATTCTTAGGCACATTTTTTTGGTTACCTTTTCTTCTTTTGGTATATGTTTAGTTGATGTAGGTTTTTCTTCTGAGGAGCAAAGATATAGTAGAGTTGATAAATATTGATTTTTAGTCTCCTAGGGCAAAATTAAATATATATGCGAAGTGCAAATTAGAGGCGGAATCAAATTCTAGTTCTTTTTTGGTCTTCAAGTGTGCTGTTTAAATTCTTTCGACAGATAATTATGTTCTGCATCTTTTGCGTGACGTTCTGGCCACAGTCAGGAGCATTTTGCATGTATCCGGTTGCTGCATTTAAACCCGGGCCCTAAATTCCTGATGAAATCTAGGAGCTTTCGGATGCTAATGTCCGCATTTGGTGGTTATTTCTTATGCTCAGACATGCTCAGACTTTGGACATGAGTTAATCGTGTGATGTAGACGCGCTCAAGACCAGATCTGTTATATATTTTTATCTATCTTAAAAGTGAAGGTGAGGTACTGAACCTTTTCGTTTGGACCTCCTTTACGTGAAAACTGAAGCTGCCCTCACTCACACTCACTTTCCACCAAAACTCGCTTGTGGGGTAGGTGTTTTGGACACATACACGTGAATATCCTTTATATTTCGCACTAGCTCTTGTTTGTGTTTTGGTGTGTTCTTTGAATATAGCGGCGCGGCAGGTCTTCTGCCGGTTTATTTTAAAAAATAAATAAAGAGTAGCCATGGTAGTAATATAAGCACCTTTTTTTTTTTAAAAAAAGGTAATATAAGCACCCCATTGACGGAAACGGCCGGCATCCGATCCGTGCCCTACTACATACACTGAATAATAAATCCCAAATGATCCCGACGTGCTGATTACCTCTTTCGACAGGACCGCTATGTGAATTAATTCACGAATCTGCGTCGCTGATCTTTGAATTTGACCAACTCGGTTGGATTGGTATATGTCATCGCATATATTACACTCCAAATTCCTTCCAGTTGTGTTATAGCTGATGAGAAGATTCTTGCGCTTGCATCACCGCGATAGAAGATGTGTTTATTCCAAGTTTTTGAGCGCCACTTGTGACAATAATGGCCCATATCGCTAATTCGGAGCTAATGTCAAATGACAGCAACGCGATGACCCATAAGGCCTTGTTTAGAAGCTCATGTGTCCACACACCATGTAAAAAAGCTACTTTACAGACGTGTCTTTAGGGTAATTATAGACGGGCAAGGGCGCCGCGTCTGTCATAAGACGTCTATGATAAGGTTCTATTACAGGCGTGCCTTTACACATCGTGATAAGGTTCTAATCTGACGCCAGCGTGTCTATAAGCATCCGTCGTGATAAAAGTCACGACGTCTCGTGGTACAAAGAAGACGCGTCTGTAATAATACATTACTATACAAAATCAATCCCATAAGACTATCCGCAATCATGTTCCTCTATTTACTCCTCTATACATCCTAGTCATCAAGATTCCTCCTTTCTGATCTCATCTTTCCGCACTCATCCTTTTTTTATATCTCTACTCTATACCAACTACCAACAAATGAGGCCATTTATAATTTTATCTAAATATATTCATGTGTGATCTTGTTTTGAAGGATTTTTTGAAACGAATTCAATGGTGCAATCGAAATTTAATTTACCTTTTTAGTTTGTGAATTATAGCATTTTCTAATTACTAGAAATAATGGGGCCCGCCACTAACACACTCACCTCTCTCTCCTTGCTCTCCCCACGCGCGCATGGTGGGCCAGCAGCCGGCTGTACCGTAGCACCGCTACTGCGCTAGCCTTCCAGGACACGGGGGCTGCCAGTACGCTTTACCGTCCCCCGCTGCAGACGATTTTTTTCCTGTATCGCTACTCCAGGATCGTTTACAGTCCCCGCTGCAGATAGTCTAACACAAATACAACACAGATTAAAGTTTAATTACTCTTCATAAACGAACAAACACATATAATCCATAGCTAGTCCACAGTTCTAACACATCACAGATCATTCAAAGTTCAATTTTTCAAAGTCCACACTGTTCTAACACAACAAGTCCAAACTGTTCTAACATATATAACCAAATATTCGCTGCATACAATCCAAAATACATACGATGGACGGTGGAATCTTAACAATCATCTTAGTTTTCTGTTGAATCATGGTGATGAAACAGGCCATCTGAGCGCAAGATCTCCTTCGAAATAAATGTGGCGATAGTATCTCCAATCGCCTCGAAGGTGAATTCTCCTTCGGTTGTGAAGTCAAGGTCCTGTATAACACAGAAGTTTAATTAATTTCGCTGCATTTAAAACATCTTTTTAAAAAAAAAAGCATCAACTACTATGGAAAAAGGTTGACAACAGGGCTAATTCCATAGTTGAATTTGACCACTCAACAATCTCTCTACCTTGATGGTGTCTACGACCATCTGTGGGGGCAAAGAAGGGCTACCTGGCTCTATATAATAGAAACTAGCTGCTACTAAAAGTACATTTTGGAGCTTTTCCTGGTAGCTGGATGTGTACAAGGGAAAGACCATGAAGAATGAAACAACTAAGCTTTGAGTTTATACAGCTTGTCCGCCGAAGTAAAAATAATATAATTAATTGTTACTTTTGTCCTTCTAACTACTCCAACATTAAAAATTAAGCAGCTCCTTTCAACTCGCAACGGATTGTGTTTCAGGTCTGCGAAATTTACATATATTAAATTATGCATCTGAATGACAGAGTCTAAATCTCATTGCTGACAAGTGTTTAAAGACCTTATTTTTTATGAAACTAGAGGGGCCAAAAGGCCCATACGTTTAGAGAACATTTATATCGATGTGACAAGCATCAAACGCAGATTTTGGAGCTTTCTTACATGGTGCACCATAATATGTTCCGCCTCAATCTACTACAACACATGTGGATTAAGATAAATACACATGTATCTAAGCAAGGCATGACAAAGTTAATTTTATTTTTACTACACCTATTAGTGTCAAATGAAAAAAATTAGGAGATTTTTTTTTTTTTTGTTTTAAAAAAGCATAAACTGTTCACGTCGTCTCAAGCTTGCAATTTTGCAAAACCAGTTGACCAAAATTTGTTCACCATGGGAGTGTATGCAATTACACACTGCAGTGTTCTATATAGAAAAAAACCGTTAGGAAAAAAAATATATATGTATCGGAATTTCAGAAAACCCTATCTTGGTCTTTTTTCATTTTTTTATTGTTTTGAACTCAATCTTAATTTTTATTATTTAAAAAAAACCACGTTTCTAACTATTGAGCAACCTCAATGTATATGGACTACTTGATCCATAAGATTGGGGTCTCTGTGTTAGTGGTCCATAGCTATATTGTCTGTTCCACAATATTGGTGTCCATACTGACCAGAAAAGTGGGCCCCACTATCACATACAAAAAAATCCACAAACCTCTTCTCGCATCAGTGCCGCCCACCTCCTTCTTCTCCACAGCCGACGGATGGTCGGCGCCCGTGTCTCTTCTCCACCACCCACATCCTCTTCTTCGGCCGACGAGGTCGACATGTTCCTCCTCGGTTCCTCCACCGGCGAGGTCCCCCCCCCCCTCTCACCGGGCCGGCGGATGGTCGGCGGCCCTCTCATCGGCGAGGTCCGGCACCCTCTTCCCCACCGCCAACAGATGGCAAGACCCGCGTCCTCTTCTCCTCCACCCAAGTGAGGTCCGCGTCCGCATCCTCTTCACCGCCCGGCTGACATGTTGCGGCGGGGGGGAGATGGCAAGCGGACAAGATAGAGAGATGGAGAGGTGGGAGAGAAATATTTTTCTATTCCTTATGGGCACTCAGTAGCATTACTTTAGTGACTTCAGCTATGGACTGCTTTTTTGAAGCACATTATGGTTGCTTAGTCAACACGACTACAATCGGCTGGAGAGCCAACCGCATTGGCGATACGTTTGATTTTTTTATTCACGAAGGAATAAAGCTCATCAGTCTCCACGTGCAAGCTCTCCCGCGTGAAGCTGGATTGGTGCCTGTGCACCGTGCACGCGGCAGAATCGAGGTGTGCGCTGTGGGCGGGCAAGGCCACATCCGCAGGGATCCCATCTTCTCCGCTTGTGCAACTGTAAAGGCGATTCCGGTGGTCATCTAATGGTTAAGATAAGATTCATGTCAGTTGGAATCCATATAGAATTTATCGGACATGGATCGTTAGATCTAATCTAGTGATAATAAACGTCTAAAATTCATATTAACATTCATATTGCTTTATTACTTTTTATTGAAATAAAATACTTTTTATACGTTATATGTCCAACAAGGGTTTTAGATTCATGAGGAGACCACCAATGTCGGCTCGGCTCCGATTGGTGGTGGACTGGACTGGCTGACACACCAACCGCCGGCGAGAGAGAATATAATGCCTGCAAACGCAGCCTACAGAGAGAATCAGGACTCTGCCAGTAGTCACAACAAGTTGCTCTCCGGACTCCGCGGGCCAAGCACCGCACGTAGCCGCAGCCTTTCACTTCATCGCGATCGCGATCGCGTCCACGGTCAGTTGCCGCCCTGCCCGTGCTCCCCAACTCCTCGCATCACGATCGGCAACGGCATGACTCGCGACGCCCATCTCGGAGTCGCAGTCGCAGTCGATGGGGACGACGCCAGGACAAGAACGCCGCCGCTGACGCCTTGGCGGACGGGTCCGAGCCCGGCAACGGCGTCGGCGGCGGCGGCCATGGTAAGCTGTCCCTGGTGCCGCTCATCTTCCTCATCTTCTTCGAGGTCGCGGGTGGGCCCTACGGCGCGGAGCCGGCGGTGCAGGCGGCGGGCCCGCTGTACGCGTTGCTGGGCTTCCTCATCTTCCCTTTCATCTGGGCCATCCCGGAGGCCCTGGTGACCGCCGAGCTGTCCACCGCCATGCCTGGCAACGGCGGCTTCGTGCTGTGGGCCGACCGCGCCTTCGGCCCGCTACCGGGCTCACTCATGGGCACGTGGAAGTACGTGTCCGGCGCCATCAACGGCGACGCGTTCCCGGCGCTGTGCGCCGACTACCTGGCGCGCGTCGCGCCGGCCGTGGCCGAGGGCCCGCCGCGCGTCGCCACCATCGTCGTCTTCAACGTCGTCCTCGCGTTCGTCAACTACACGGGGCTCACCGTCGTCGGATGGTCCGCCGTCGGGCTCGGCGTCGCGTCGCTGTCGCCGTTCCTCGTCATGTCGGGCGCCGCGCTGCCCAAGATCCACCCAAGACGGTGGCGCGTCGTCGCCGGCGAGAAGGACTGGAAGCTCTTCTTTAACACGCTCTTCTGGAACCTCAACTACTGGGACAGCGTCAGCACTATGGCCGGCGAGGTGGACCGGCCAGGGAAGACGCTCCCCAAGGCGCTCGTGGCCGCCGTCTCCATGACCTCGCTCGGGTACCTGCTGCCGCTCATGGCGGCCACCGGCGCCATCGACGTCACGCCCGACAGCTGGGGGAACGGCTTCTTCGCCGACGCCGCAGGTACGTGCGTGGATCCTGTCCACTCCTCCTTAATTCCAATCAATCCTCATCTGCCGAGAGATACTAAAAAATATCTATCCTTCATTTTATTCTTCATTCAATTAGTTCACACACAATTGGACACCACGATGATTTCTTACGCTTGAATCGCTTGATGTGTGTTTTAGTCAACAAGTCGGCGTTAGCGGACACAGTACGCATCGTCCACCACTTGTTTATATGCCAATTGGCCAATAAACTACAACTAGGAGAGATACCAGGCACCACAATTATAGTATAGCTACAAATAGTTTTCTGTTCAGATATTTTCAAAGATAATAGTAGTACTACAACTGTCAGATAAGATTTCTGTCCAGGCTAAAATAGAAAAAGCTTCAAACACCGGTCGTGCATGTTTTGTGTCTAGTCTCAATTGTAAAATTTTGTGTTTATCAATTGGAAAATGGGAGCTAAGGTGTAACTGAAACCATTCATAGAACAGAGTTTTTGTACAGCAAATACAACAATGCATTGGCTCTGTGTAATGCTGACCTCGCAACGTCAACGCAGGCATGATCGGCGGGAGCTGGCTCAAGTACTGGATCGAGGTTGGCGCGGTGCTGTCCTCCATCGGCCTCTTCTCGGCGACGCTGAGCAGCGCGGCGTTCCAGCTGCTAGGGATGGCGGACCTGGGCCTGCTCCCGCGTGTCTTCGCGGCGCGGGCGCCCTTCTTCCGCACGCCCTGGGTCAGCATCGTGGCCACCAGCGCCATCACGCTCGGCATGTCCTTCTTGAGCTTCAACAGCATCGTGGCCGCCGCCAACTTCCTCTACAGCCTCGGCATGCTCCTCGAGTTCGCCGCCTTCCTCTGGCTCCGCGTCAAGCAGCCAGGCATGGCGCGCCCGTACCGCGTCCCCGCGCGCCTCCCGGGCGCCGTCGTGCTCTGCCTCGTCCCTCGGCGTTCCTCGTCTTCGTCATGGCCATCGCCGGCTGGAAGGTGTACGTCATCAGCGCCGCGTTCACGGCCGCCGGGGTGGCCGTCTACTACCTCATGCGGTTCTGCAAGGATAGAGGCTGCCTCAGGTTCAGTGACGGCGGCGCCGGACAAGGGACGGCGGCGGTGTACCAGCAGCAGGATGGCAGCAACGGCGGCCATGTCTGAGTGATAGTAGACTCTAACGACATCAATTCAAACAAGTAGTACTGTGGTGGTGTTCTCTTGTGGGAAAGTATACAAATTTGTAGGGTGGTGTTTCCAATCAGTGTCTGGGTGGCGAATGGCAATGGCATAGCTGTTTAGCCTGTTTATCATGGCTGGAATCGGTGTTTCTTGTTCCACTAATTTTGCTAATTAACCTCTACTTGCTCTGTCTTGCTTGCACAAACTGTAAAGTCACTTTAATTAGATCAGACAGAGAGGACAACCCAAGCATGGAGGACACGGTGGATATGGAATGAGATCATTACATTGCGCAGCAGTTGACTTCACTGCAAGTATTCACAGAATCACAGAACAGCTAATAACACCTGCATGTTTTAATGTTATATTTTCCGGATATGCTGCATTTTACGACGTGATTATCATAACCCTACTAACACTTCATAAGTAAGCACATTTCCACAAACTGGAATGTAATGTTTTCTTGGAGCGACCAGTTCTGTTAGACCACATTTTGCACAAACTGAAATGAAACAATATAAGATGGCACACCATAATTCAAGTTGAAAACCTAACCCCTCTGTAGAGCAGAGCTGAATTAAGCCTGACGTAATTGTTTGGTTGGACGTTGAAGTTGAATTGGTGTGCCATTTGTGATTGCATAACCATACTAGAAATGTGCAAATGCTGACTTATTTGCCATGCCATCATATAATAACAGAGTTCCTTAAAAAATATACAGTAAGCGGTTGTTGAAAACAACGTTAATTGTTTGATGTCGTCCTTTCGGCAAAAAGACGAGTGGGACCCAGCACTGCACTGGTGCAGCATGTCAAGCATAAACAAAGTGGAGATTAATTAGATAGAGTAGAGTAGGCTAACACTGGAGTCGAACTGTGGGGAGCGAGTGTTGCAGATGGGCGTAGAAACAGATTTTTAACGCAGAAGTCAAGGGAAACAAACTTGTCACCATCCAAAAACCAATCAAAAATTTTGAAGGGTCTACCCATCTGCTTGAGTTTTGCCGGCACGGCACATGAAGATCATCTACAGAGGAAACCACACCGACACGGCCGGCAGCGGCCCCAAACTGCTTCTGCCTTGTTGGCAACATCAAACTGCTTCGACGACGTACTTGGCAGGGCAGCATAGCATGCATGACGCCGGTGGATGTGGATTGAGATCACACTGCGCAGTTGACTTCACGTCTTCACTGCAAATATTCGCAGAATCACACGGGGACGAAAATCGCCCAACTTGATGGATGATTAATACTAATCCTAGCTATAGTTGCTATCCGCGACTAATCCACGTCGTGTATCTGGTGCCTCTGCCACCTTGGCGTTCTGTTCTGTGTGACGAGATCATCTGTAATGTGATTGGTTCGTAACAGTCTGATCTTTCTCGCTTTGGTTACCTTTTTGTTTGTTGATGTGGACCTGCTGACGGGCGTATAACGAAATTTTAACGCCAGAAGTCAAGGAAGACAAACTTGTCACCATCCTCAAATCACTCCGAATCGAAAGGGTCAAGGTCAACCCATCTTGTTTGGCCGGCACCGCACATGTAAGAATGATAGAGATATCATCTATACAACAAAATCGGCATATACATTGCAATTCGCGGGACACGTGCAGTCACCATTCCCCAACCTAATCTGGAAGGCTTGGGCTCCTCCCAAGTGTAAGTTCTTCATGTGGCTGCTGCTTCAGGATAGGCTTTGGACCTCCGCAAGACTGCAACTGAGACAATGGCCAAATAACTACTTTTGTGCATTATGTGAAAGGAATCTAGAGACAGCACATCATCTATTCTTTGACTGCATCTTTTCTAAAAAGGTTTGGAACATGGTCGCTGATTGGAGTAACAGCGAAAGCCTAAGGCCGACAGCTTGGGTTGTGGACATGCAAAATTTGAAGCCGCTGGATTGGTTTGCTAGCATAGTTGCCTCAGGAGCGAAGAAGGAACATACCATGTCCATCTTGACACTTTGGAGTATTTGGGGCTTCGGAATGCGGTGGTCTTCAGGAATGAAAGGAAGACTGAGCAGCAGCTATTATACATCATCATCGACACGGCGAAGCAGTGGTCAATGGCTGGATGCTCATTCTTAGTTCCTCCCACGGTAGTTAGTGTAGTTGGGGAGTAATAAACATTGTAATTCTAGCCCCTGTTAGTGCTTAGGCCAAACGGGGGAGCGCTCCTCGCGCGTGTACTGAACTATTTCTTAGTTCCTCGCGCAATTGGGAAACCGGGTCTTCAAAAAAAAAAAAAAAAAAAAAAAAAAAAAAAAAAGGGAAACCAGGACTGCTCCGGCCGCAGCCTGGCAGCGACAAGGCCTCACCACTTCACCCAATCGCGCCGCGCGTCTCCAGCCAAAGCCCAAGACCTCGACACCGGCGACCCAATCACCGCCGCTGCCGTCGGCCACGCCCAAGCAAGAGAGGTCGGAGTATTCTTCGAGGTCGCTCTTGGGCCATACAAGGCTTCTTGGTGTTCCCCTTCGTCTGGGCCGTCCCGGAGTCCCTTGTCACCGCGGAGATATGACGGCGATGCCGGGCAACGGCAGGTACGCCGGCCCGTTCGCGAAAACGGCCGGGTCTCTGATTTCATTTCATTCATCTGCTCGACTGTGCGTTCTGTTCTCTGCCGCTCCCTTCGCAGGTCGCAATTCTTCTGCAAATTCGATAAGTAGTTCGCAGTTCGCACGCAAACCGGCTGTCTGGGCTGAGTTTACCAAACACGTCAACGGTTTGACGTGTCCAAAGAGTGTGGCTTGAGGCAGGGTGTCAGGGTGTGGGTACTTTTTGTTCTGAAATCCCTTGCTGTTCTGTTTTACAATAATAATAAATCTGTGATCCAACCTTCTAAAGATTGCTACTTTTGTTAAAAAAAAAAAAAGACTCACATTACTTTTTAGTCTAGTTTGAACTATTTTTCTGCACTGGAAAACTTCTCTTCCGTCTCTCCAACTCCTGTTACTAGTACGGGTACGGCTGGTGATAACGGAGAGCAAGAAAGAGTCAAAACACACCCTTATGCAACGAAATGAGATTGATTGAAAACGACAATATCACAAAATGATTTTCTTAAACTAGCTGAATGGGCACAGTAGTCATTTGAAAACACACTGGTCCACGCTTGATGCAAGGGCAATCCATCCTTTTTTTTCCTCCATCTTGTGTGCACCTAAGGCACAAAATAATGATATGTATATACAATTTAATCTAGGAATCTAAAACTACAATACTCCCGTTGTTCACAAAAGAGATGCAATTCTCGCTTGCTTAAACGTTGACACAAATACTACAATACTCCCAAAGTTATTATAAAAACGACCCTTTCAAAAAAAAAAAAAAAAAAGTTATTTATAAAAGTGACAAAATCCATGATACAAAAATAAATATTATTAGATTAATAATAAAATGAGAAACGGGGAAACCATGAGAAGCGGGGAAGGTCGAGGCACGCAAGATGTATGCGCTTTGGATCGAATGGATTACAAGGCTCTTGGCGTGTTTTTCCGCGGCCGTTGAGACTTGAGAGATCTTCCACAGTATCTACTTACGCAGATCGAGCTGCACTTTTTTTTTTTTTTTATGTTGCACATGCAAAGAAGACCGAAGATTTTAAAAAATGACGTAAAAGAATGAGTCCCATACGTCTCTCCGCTCACGCGAAAAGCAGGCTGAGAGGAAGCCGAGAACCTGGGGAAAAACTTGGGTACGGCCCGGCCGTACCGTGCCGTTGCCTTTCCGTCGCATCGCCGTTGCCCCGGATGATCGCCACCGCTCGCTGGTTGCCATTTCCTCCGGAACCACCCTAGCGGCCGGCCGGCTATATAAGCCGCGCGCCCCGCGGTGCCTCCATCCGGCCGGCCACCATTTCCCTTCTGGTAGTCGCCGCGACAGAGCCCTCACCCTCTCCACCATGCCCTTGAGTGCCCCATCATCCCCCGCCATGTCTGCGAGATCCTGAGGGCCACGACGATGCCGAAGCCCATGCCCTCGCGGCCACCGTAGCCTGGACGCTGCGTTAGGTGGATGTTGTTGTTACAACTCCTGGCGGTATGGAGGAGCAGCTCATCAAATGTATGTCTAGCGCCAACTTACAAGGGTGATTAATTTCTCTCTACCTAGATCGAGCTAGCCCCTGTTGGGGTCCAAAGGACTTAAAGGATAGGAATCCTGTTGGTGCCCAATGATAACTATTGCAAGTTTTAGAACTGGATCATGCCAATCCACTACCTATTTTTTTCTTATTTTGGTGATTGTTCCAGCAGCATCTTATCATCAAGGATTGGCATGCATGATTCCAGTTCTAAAACGTCCAACAAGTTTCCTGTTCTGTTTAGTCCTTTTGAACCGCAGCTAGCGTTCCAGGTAAAGAGAAATTATTACCTTTGTAATTTGGCGAATACATTAGATGAGATCTTCTCCATACCCCCAGTGTTGTAACTACCGCGGCGTGGGTGTAAAGAGAATCATTTTATTGGAGGAAATAAAGGTACGGATTAGGAAACATGTAGTCCGTCAGAGAATTGTAGTTGCTAGTTTTTCATTATGCCGGTTTTCCTTTTGCTCTAGTTTCTTCTTGCTTTCGATTTCCTCTCGGCATCTTTTGACGTAGTTTCTATTTGGATTTGGATTTTTCCTCCTCTTAGTGAAAACACGGGTGAATGGCCCGATCACGGAAAAAAAGATTAGGAAACAAGACAGATGCATCCGACTTGACAATATGAGCACAGTACTATCTAGCCATACTTTGTAACCTGATTCACAAAGGGGGGCGATATTTAAGCTTGTTTCTAATTTTATTTCGATACAGTAAGTTGGAGAATTCACCGTGCTATACTGAGCAAGCAATCCGCTAATCTCCGGAACACAAGGTTAGAAGTGAAGCCCAAAAGGATCTTGCACTTGACGGATTCTCTATATGCAGGGATCAAGTTCAGCTTGAGCACAATCATCGCTTGGCTTCTCGTGGGATCCCAAAAGGATCGTGCTATGCTGAGCAAGAAATCCGCTAATCTCCGGAATACATGGCTTGTTCGTTCTGCTGACGGATTCTCTATATGCAGGGATCTTTGCAAGTTCAGCCATTATTTGACAGTTCACGGATTCTCTATACGCTCTGTTCGCGGTTTTATTGAGATCAGAATTTCAAAACATCAATGTATCTTGTCAGTAAGTAGATCAGTAGATGCCATTGAAGCAAAACAGTATTCAAGTGTAATAAGTAGATTATTGCACTGAAACAAAGCAGTATTCAAGAATGCTTCTCCACAGATGTGTTGGTAGTTCTAATAAATTTTAAACTTGTCACATTTCTTTCTATGAATTTTTACAAAATGAGTTGGCAAGTCAACTTTTGTCACAAAGTACATATAGGGGTTTGAATGGCTTCAATTTTTTTTATAAAGTTTATGTGTATGTTTTAAGGCGTATGCACATTTCCACAGTAAAGATAGTTTGTAGTTCTTTTGGTCAACTCTGTATCCTGCAAGTTATACTTTTTTTTTGGAAGCCGTATCAATATTGAGACGAAGGATGTGCCTTTTAATTAAAAGAAAACCTTGGTAGGGATTCTTACAGCTCCAGCTCTCACAGACATTTCACTGATGCAATACTGTTATTGGAGCCGAATTTCTCTCTCCTCTCTCTCTTACATATAAACTAGAGCGAGTAGGACTGTAGGAGTCTGCCTTGTGGCCTTTTTGTGTTGTAATATCCTTCTTAAGCTTTTTGATCGAGAAGAAATTAGATCAGTTATTGCATAGATAAATCAGTGCTCTAAATTGCACTCGGTTGCAAACAGACACACTATGTTCCGCCTATCTTACCCGAATTGGCTCCGCTCTCAAACTGAAGCTGAAATAGTATCTACCTTAGGCTATCCGCACTTTTCATCTTTTATATTCATCCTCCATAGGAAATATTCTATCATAGTCACCGAAATTCTCTCCTCTGTACCGTTTTCCACTCATTCATACTCTATATCTCTACTCTATGTATAAGTGGGACCCATGGCATATCGGCTCCTCGCCCCACTTGCCACCGGCGGCTCCTCTCCAGCGGCCGGTCGGCATGCGGCGTTCCGAGGCAGCCTTGGGCGGGACGGGTAGAGAGAGGCGCTTGTGGTGGTAGTGGGGAGCTGCTGCAGCTACGAGCGGCGGCACGCATGGAGGGCCGGCAAAGGCAGCGGCGCGCGGGCGGTGGCCCGGCACTACGGCCGGCGTGTCGACGAGGAGGGTGGCGAGAGGGCCCACCCAGGCCACGCTGGATCTTCTAGGAGCTTCTAGACTCGCTTCAGATTTGCCGGAAGGTGGGCAAGATTCCGGATGATGTGGCTATATGGCGGGACGCCGCTGCAGCTCAATTCATCCGGATGTGATACCGGACGTGAGTGCAGACAGTCTTAGAACATGAGATACTTGTATGAGGGGTGTTACCATGTTCTTACACGAGTTAGGAATTTTTTTAGTTAGTTTTGGACAGAGCTCTTAAAATGGCAAATATACATTTGTTTGAAAAGCGTGCGTTGCACGTGCTTTAGTAGTGGGAATAAAATAGACTACCCAGATAGCCTAACAACGAGTTGAATGATAAATATACAACTGAGCATGAGTTTTGTTTATCACCCTGAGTTGGATGATTAACTGAGCGGCTAAATCATCAATAATTGAAGAAACATCACTATCATCTGAAATGAATGGAAAAAATCACTAGCGTGCGTTTCATCAAAAAAAAAATCACTAGCGTGCGACTAATCGCTCAACAAGACAAACAAATATGCAAAAAGGTTACCTTTCCTTGGGTGCAAATAAGTGCCTCAAGCAAAAAGGTTTCATCAAGAGTTCGGATCCAAGATATTTGTATACATTTGCAATGAAGTTTAATGCAGAGTTTGGAGTCGAAACAATTCTTTGTAGTGAAAAATAAAGTTGCAAAGAAAAATAATTTTAAGTGCAAAAAGTTTCAAATAGAAAATTTGAATATATAAAAACGTTGTTCCACTAGGTTGGGGTTAGATCAGAATTAGGGAATTAGCTGCAAGAAGTTCAACGTTGGTGAGTTTTTTTTTTTTAGACGACGTTTGTGACTTGAAGCACACACTGATGACGACGCCACGTAGATACGGTGGTCCACTCACAAGTCAAAACTCGGTTAACACTCAACAAGAACAAACTTAGACTAAACGCGTGGCTCAAAACGAGCATTTTTTTATTTGAAAATATATAAAATCTCCTCGATCGCAGCATGTTAAACAATTTAATAAGATTAAAAAAAATTTGCATTTGAGTGGTAGCCAAGCCTATTAGTCGCCATGTGCTGCAGTGCTGCACAGGGAACCAGACCTGCTGGGCTGCTCCCAGTCCCACCGTGAATTTCCAGCGACGATGAAGCAGGGAGTCCATGGAAGCGACAACACCTCACCACTCCACTCCAAGGCATCTCCCGCCAAATCTGAAACCCTCCCCGGCGGCGATCCGACCCACCTCCCAATCACCACAGGCGTGGCTGGCACCGGCAGCAGCAGTGGCAGCGGCCATGCGAGGGGTCGGAACAAGCTCACCCTTTTTCCCGCTCATCTTCCTCATCTTCTTCGATGTCGCCGGCGGGCCATACGGCGCCGAGCCGGCGGTCCAGGCCGGCGGGCCCCTCCTCGCACTCATCGGATTCGTCGTGTTCCCATTCGTCTGGGCCGTCCCGGAGTCCCTCGTCACGGCCGAGCTGTCGACGGCGATGCCTGGCAACGGCGGGTTCGTGGTGTGGGTGGACCGCGCGTTCGGCCCGTTCGCGGGGTCCCTGATGGGCACGTGGAAGTACGTCTGCAGCGCCATCGGCGCCGCGGCGTTCCCGGCGCTGTGCTCCGACTACCTCACGCGCGTGGCCCCGCCGTGTCCCGCGGCCGCGCCAGGGTCGCGACCATCGTCACGTTCAACGTCGCCCTGACGCTGCTCAACTACACGGGGCTGAGCGTCGTCGGCTGGACGGCCGTGGCGCTGGGCGTCGCGGCGCTGTCGCCGTTCCTGCTGATGGTCGGCGCCGCGCTGCCGAAGCTCCGGCCGCGGCGGTGGGGAACCACTGCGGTAGATAAGGACTGGAAGCTGTTGCTGAACACGCTGTTCTGGAACCTCAACGGCTGGGACAGCGTGAGCACGATGGCCGGCGAGGTGGACCGGCCCGGGAGAACGTTCCCGGCGGCACTGGTGTCGGCCGTCTGCATCGGGTCTCTCGGGTACGTGCTGCCTCTCATGGCAGCTACCGGCGCCATCGATGCGCCGCCGGAGGCATGGGGAGACGGCTACTTCGCCGACGCTGCAGGTGTGTGCACATGTTACTGTTTGAATGTTCTTGCCACCATTGTTTTGTCGCCTTGTTAGAAAAGATTCGATTCACTCATGGACTTGCACGTCTTCTTGGACCAAAGACGAAGGAGACATGTGACAAGTAGCAACAGGGACAGCTTGACAAACTGGCCCGGCCGGCCGGCTCCCGATTGAATAATTGGTTTCAATTCGTGCACGCAACGCAGGACTGATCGCGGGCAAGTGGCTCAAGTACTGGACAGAGGTAGGCGCCGTGATCTCCTCGATCGGCCTCTACTCGTCGTCGATGAGCAGCGCGGCGTACCTGCTGGCGGGCATGGCGGAGCTGGGTCACCTCCGTCCCCGTTCGCGGCGCGCGCGCCCTTGTTCGACACGCCCTGGGCCAGCATCACCGTGACGGGCGGCATCGCGCTGGGCATGTCGTTCCTGAGCTTCGACAGCATCGTGGCGGTGACCAACTTCCTGTACAGCCTCGGGATGCTCCTCGAGTTCGCGGCGTTCGTGTGGCTCCGCGCCAGGCGCCCGGACATGCCGCGGCCCTACCGCGTGCCCATGGGCACCGCGGGCGTCGCGGCCATGTGCGCCGTGCCGTCGGCATTCCTGGTGCTCGTCATGGCCGTCGCCGGGTGGAAGGTGTGCGTGGCCAGCGCCGCGTTCACCGCCGCCGGCGTCGTCGTGTACTACGCCATGGCGTTCTGCAAGGCCCGAGGATGGTCTAAGTTTAGGCATGCAGAAGGACTGGAATTCCAAGGCTGATGAGCTCAAACAAGGCAGATGAGCTCGCCTAGCGACGGGCAGCCCGTGGGCTATAGTTTATGGGCCGCCCTCCACTGCTCGCGAGTCACGTGATGGGCTTATGTTTGCTTTCTCTGCCTCTTTCCTCTTTCTGATGGGCTGAAACTCTAAACATTTGGCCCAATATGGAATTCAGGCGAGAGTATTTGAGCCACGCCTAGGTACCTTTTGTGGCCCTCGTCTGTAAGTGAGAGTTGCACGTGTCATTTCCTACTTGTCCTGAAATTCTTTTTGAAACAAAAGCTTGTCCTAAAATTCGTAGGATACCTTTTGTATTTTTAGACCAAGTGCAGAATTCCTTTAAATGCATGGTTGCTGATGAAAAACAAGCAAGATAGTGGCTTACGTATGTCACAATAGTGCATTATTCCAGAAATCTAATTACGTTGCTCCAAATTAGTATGATGCCAACAATATATAATTATTACATGTGCGTCTAGCTAGGTCAGGTGTAACTGCTACTCCTAGTGGGTAGATGATACATTATCCTGAACTGTCCTTTCGGGAATGGTCATGACGTATCCCTCACCTCACTTTTCTTGTTGGCGGAATTCTGTTTGCATATTCTATTTTGTTTATGAACTAGAAAATATATCCGTGCGATCATTGGTTACCTACTACATGACTTAGCACCTTTGACATCTAATTAGCGATCACATTATGTATTGCAATTTGTATGGAAACCGAACTCCTATGCCAAGACACGACAAAATGGCTGGGCTTGGTTCTTATTAGTTCATTTGTTTGCCTCCACAAATATAGAACGTGTGCGTGCATCACAATGCATTGCATCTTCTGATCATTTGTCGGAAATGTGCATAAACGTCTTGAGCCACTGTAACATACTCCCTCTCTCCCAAATTATCTCCCGCTTTTTAGTTAGTTTCCGTTCCACAAGTTTGACTCGACTTGTAGAAAATACGTGCAACATTTGTATCTCAAACAAATAAAAAAATAGATTCAAAGATCATTCCAATGATGCTAACTGTATATTTTTTTGAGATTAGGCACACACGACCTATATTTTGGGACATGGAGTATTTATAGTGGACACATATCTAATGGATATCATCATTTGCCAATATTATGAATATAGTTTTTTAAGGGGAAAATTGGCGACGTAAGCACTCAAAGATCACATCTTTGAGAATATAGCATCAAAAGATCCAACATTTGCTACATATAGCACTAAAAAGTCAGATTTCAATGGATGCTCTCACTTCTGTTAAGTCTCCATTAACAGGGACATATATACCCCTACACTTTACAATAGCATGAATTCATCTCAACACATACTCATATACACATATTGTACCAAAATTAGAAGACTTTAGAGATGGTTAGAGGAGATTACTCATCCAAAACCCCAATAGAATTCATCCCAGCCCAAGCCCCCCCTCAATTTTAAAACCATCATCACTATAGGAACCCCAAAAATTCTAGGGTTAGGAACATGAACTTCAAAAAGCAAAGGGAGAGAGAAAATTGTAACAAAACCTCTAATTTATGGGCCCACCTCCACTGTCATTGTCCCAAAGACCTCTCGACTATCTATGCAGATACACCCGATAACTTAAGAAGCCCTGTTGATAACTCATACCGGGATCAACAAAGGAGTAGCTACAACATTACAACATTTGTTATAAAAATATAGATCGAGAGTGCGGAAGAATAATAACATTAATTTTACAAAATGTGAGTAAGTTACATTTGAGTAAACTTAACTTAATTAATTTGTGGAAGCCTGAGTAGACTAGAAGACAACCGGATCATGTCGTGCCCACCGACATAACCTTGGTTAACAAAGACGAAGTTAACACCGCAACAAGGGTTAACAAACCAAAGTACGGGAGTACTCAACAAGACTTACCCGATAAAGAAAAAGAGGAGAAGACTCAGAATCTTTGGTCTTAGGAGTCAAGGAAAGGCTTTAGCAAGAATCAAGAACTCTTTTGCGAAAAAAACTTACTATAAGTGAATCCTTACTTTCAATATTTTTAATTCGGATAGTAGCTCATATACTCTAGGTTATCCTATTCTAGCGCAAACATATTTTTCTTATGCCAACTTTCTTTCCTCGAAAACATATTCCATCATTTACTACGATGAAGGTCGAGGGAATCGGGTCTCCTTCTCCCAGAAGCAACGGCGATTCATGAACCGATTATAATCCCAAATTGGGGATCCCTAACCACACGACATATGTAGCACTTAAGCTTGCATATATCAACCTTCTTTCAGATTTGTCCAAAACGGGAACGAGGCTGCGCCACCCGAGAGCACGATACTCCACCTCCCTACCCCGTCCCTAATGACGGTTTGACCCGGTAGGGTGGGTACACGCTACCCCGTCATCTCTCCACTCCCGGTCGCGTGGTTGCCATTCCGATTTGGCTTCACCGAGATCCGCCTTTACCGGAGTATGTGGCTAGTTAGGGTCGCCCGACCGGGGTGACCGCCCGATCGAGGCGTGCCATTGACCAAAAAGGTCTCAAAGCGCAACATGCGTTCAAAACGCCCGATTTCACTCGGGCCAAACAACGGGACGGTCCTTAAACGACCAACACGGGACAAGCACAGCTAGGTATCCCGCCGGCTTTCAACCTACGCCCCGTCCGATCTCAAATTCATCACTACATCTCTTTCTTTTTCCGAAAATAGTACCATCTTCTCAAATAAAACATTTTGATGAAAAAGCTTAACTAATTAAGCGGGGCTAAGCATCACTAAGCATTTTCGAAATGAAACGAGGGTTATCAAGGATGGTATTGAAATAAACAAGGATGGGAATGCAAAAGCAATTAGGTTATCACTCAACTCCTAATTACTTAATGCAACATAGCATAGACATAAGTGATATAAAATTTTTAAAACATCAAGGAAGGGTTTAATGTAACCGAGGCTTGCTCGTGTTGCGAGGAAAAGTTAGATTCGAGAAGAAAGATTGTCGAAGTCAAACTTGACATCATCCTTGTCGACGGACGGATCTTCTCACGAAGCTTGATCATCGCGAACCATATCAACACCTTCTCCAAAGCTTCATCAACACGATCCGACTCACTCTCGTATACTCTACACGTAGATGATGATGCATGCTTTAGCATGATGGAATGGTAAACATGATGCTTCATGATGCATAAAATAATAAGCACACAGGAATATAACTTTACTTCACGATAAAGTTGCAATTCAACAAAACCAACTTGTTGAACTACTCTACAAGATATCATCACCATTGCCTAAGGAGTTCTCAAGAACCATTTGATTGTGATATGATCCAAGATTCACAAAACAATCCCAAATCACACATCAAACCTAAGTCATTAAACTCTAAACTCACTTTTCTAATAAATAAAATAAAACATAAATAGAAAATAATTTAAACATTTCAAAATGACTCCAAACTTTTTTATACAAGTAGGTCACATCATAAAAACAGTACCAAATAAATTTTCATGATTTTTGAATAAATATTTTATTTTCTAAAAATCATGGAAGATGCATTTTTCAATTAAAATTTGTATTTTTAAATCATGCAAGAACTACTCAAAATTAAAGTTTCAAATTTTTCATGGGTAGACATACTCATAGGAAGGCTACACAAAAATTTTTAGAATTTATAAGCAAGTATTTGAATTTATATGAAAATAACAAAAACAGATACTATTCATATAAATAGAAATTGAAAATTCATTTGCTAAAAAGAAAAGGCCTTCGGGCCTGAAGTCATTCGCCCAAATTGAACAGTACCAGACCGGCCCACATGAATAGTGAAAGGCCGGCCCAACGGCGACCTATCCGGGCGACTTTTGCACTATTATAAAAAAACCTTTAAGTTTTTCCGAAATTACAAGCAGTAGAAACACTATTTAAAAAGAGTTAAGAAATTTACATTGGGAATCCTAGAAAACTTCTATTTGAATGTTGGTCCTCTTTCTATCTTCTTCTTCGTTCTTTCCGAAATGAATAGGCGAGGGAAGGAACGCCGCCGACGGCGGCGCGTGGCCGCCTCAAATAGGCGGCTTCCCGGCCACGGGCGGCGGGCGGCGAGGCACCCAGTGCGCCGCGCACGCGCAGAACGGCTTCGCCCGACCCGTCTTGGGCCACGTCGGCGCCGGCCGGGCGGCGGGCGGCAAGCTCCGGCGTCGGTGCGGGGCGGCGAGGGTGCGAGGGAGCACGGAGATGGTGCAAGGACGGAAGATAGGGGTGAGGCCATTTGTTTGCGTGGCGGCGGCGACGCCGTGCCATGGCGGCCATGCGCTGCGGCACGGACGAGGGTGAGAGAGGAGAGAGCAGAGGGGCTTGGAGAGCGAGTTGAAGGTGTGGGGAGTTCGTCCCTCGACCTCACCAACCCGACAAATAGGACCCGGCCGCGCATGACGGGGAAGATGGGGAACGTGGCAATGGCGTCGGCGGCCTGGAAGCCGCCAGCGCACGGACGCCAGCGCCGCCCTTTGAGACATTTCATCGAACACCTGGCTAATGAGAAAGTGGGCTGATTCAAGCTCGATTTTTGGGCCATTTCTAGGCGAATTTGGAGATGGGCCAAGAAGCAAAAATGTTCTCCACTCGATCAATCTTCAATTTTTATAAAAGCCCATTGTCATTAGCTGCTTTCCGATTAAGAGATAATTATCTCCAAATATGGCATTGTCAATGACTTAAAAATGATTAAAAACTGTTGTCAAAACCTTGTCAAATCTACTTCGACTGATCCCAACTTTTGATATGTTGTTCCTCAAAGCATAAACTCAAATCCATATTTTTAGTCCAACTCAAGTTACTTAGCAAAATTTCGAGAACGCGAGACGTCGACCTTGTTGGACGGTGATTCCAGACTTAGATAAATTCTAAGTCCCGAGTTTAACCTTTTCTTTCAACTTGAGTGTTGTATTTGAGGCACTTAGAGCTGAATCACGACTTGTCCCAAAAATAACATTTGTTGTACTCCTCATTGGTTGGGGGCTCCCACCCGGGGTTCAAATCACGGGTGCGACACTTTATCCTGGATTTATTTCGGGATTTTCCGCGCCGTGCATTAAGTGGTAGGCGACGTCCCGTCGATAGCTTAGGCGCCCGGTGGTGACTTCGAACTTCAAGATTTGCCGGCTCGGTCCTTCGAAGGTGCTCATAGGGGTAGGGGTTTGCGTGACGTGTGTTCATAGGGGTGAGTGTGCGCGTGCGTGTTGAGCGTCTGCGTTGTCTTGTGTAATCTCAAAAAAAGGTCAAACTTCATATCTTGCTCGAGAAAATATAATTCCACTTTGGTCAAAGCAAGCAACTTAATAACTCTTTAAATTAGGGTTTTAATCCGATCAGGGTATTTTCGAGGCAATTGCTCAACATGAACCCTTAATGACTTTTGTTGTGGAGTTTATGACCACGAATTAATACACTTGTGTTTGGCCAAATCCACTGCTTAACTAGTAATTAACACACGGGGTGTTACAAAAATGGAAGGCGCACACCATGTCGGCGAGGTTAGAGGAGCTAGTGCGGTCACGAAAGATGGGGAGGTGTGTCATCGTCGAGGTCTGTGGCCGTTGAGGTACGCACGTGTTGCGACTATGCGCGTGAGCCCGAGCGTGAGCTCGTCTGTTGGTTGCTCATGTGTATGGGATGAAGAGGCAACGTTAATTTAGGCCAGGGGTAAAATTGTCTTTTCATAATTCAATATTGCAAAAAAAAAAGAAAAAATACATTCAGATTTTGTAACAGAGATGAACGGAGGGCTACAAAGTTGTAACGTTGCAATGTTTCGGTGCTACTCAGCAAATGTCAGATCTTTTGATGCTATATTCCCAAAGATGTGATATTTCAATGCTACCTAGCCAATTTTCCCTTTATTAAGTGGTGGTGTCTACCTGATTAGACCTTGTATATTATGAATATATAGATTTTTTTAAGTGGTGTCTATATGACTTTGACATGACATTCATAAAGATCACTCCAAATTGTAAGTTGTTTTTGTCCTTTCTAAACAAGTACTTTTTGCTATGTATAGTATCTATCTAGATATCTAAAAAATCAAAATAACTTATATGCTTACTTTAGATTAGAATGGAGAGAGGGTATATAATTTTATCCACTGCAAATTGTAAGTGTCATTTTACTTCCTGGTGGAAATGTACGTTGACCCCAGCTAGCCCAGATGACATGTTTGGTCATAAATAAATTAATAAATTAATAAATATATACTAGTGAGCAATATGAATGCTTGGTCAAGACGTTAGGCAAGCACTGTTCGCCGCCAGGGCCAAGGTGAAAGCGGCTGCAGGCTTGTACTCCCTCCGTCCTTTTATGTATGTCGTCCGAGAAGCGTGCCTGTGAGGGAAACACGGTTTTCTAGAGACAAACATTTAGGAACAGAGGGAGTAGCCTCGTCCTGGCTTTGTGCAGTGTGGTTAGGACCAGTGTCTGCTGGTACGATCCTACTAGTAGTACATTAGTAGCTGTGCCTCAGTGCTTCACATATTGATTGCCTGCTTATAAATATCCATGTCCAGTAGTGCAAGAGTCGTTATTTTCCGTGCCACCTCACCTCATCGATCGTTCAGCTCGGCGTCGGCGAGATGCATGCGCGGGCCGGGGTGTACACGACAGGATTGCAGTTGGATGGCCCCCGGCTACGCCTATGCTCCGCGACGAAAAACCGTGTGACGTTGTAGCTACGAGACTCTTTGGCAAATATACCACACCGTCTGCCGTCACTGAAACCATATTGGATGTCACGACGCACCGGTACCTGCTGGCAGTACTGGCAGAGTAGTTGTAGCAAACCGCCTCGCCTTGTCCGTCCCGTCCGTCGTCTCACTTCACCACGCCCCTGGCCCGACGTGCGTCACATCTCCTTTGGACTGGAGTACGATCTCCGGCCGGTGGCCGTGCGTGCTCCAGTACTTCGGTAGACCGCGCGCAACCACTGCATGGTCGACCTCCGTACGTGGGCGTCCGTGAGCTCCACGGCGTACACCACGACGGACCATGGGATATGTCCCCCTGGCATGAATTACCGAGAACTAACCGAAATTACCCAAAATCGAACACCGTACCAAACTGCAGTAGAGTTTGGCCAGGTAATTAAATTCGGTTTTATACCTCGATAAACCGAACCGAATCGAAGTACCGAACTTGTACAACAGCAGCCCACCTAAACCAACTTATCCTCACTGCAGCCTCACATAACCAAACCCTAGCTAGCCAATCGCGGTCATCCAACACACTACGAAGCTGCCCGTGCCGTGACCTCGCTTCTCGCGGTCTCGCCCCACCACGCTATGGCGGCCTTGGAGCTCCCTAGCGAAGCAATCTAGAACTTAGGGAAATCGAAGTCCCCTTACGAATTGGAAAGGAAACCCTATGGAAGATAGGAAACTTTAGAAATCCCTATGGAACGCTAAAAACCTAGGGAAACAGGTGGATTCCAGTAGTGTCTGTGTCGTGACCTCGCTTCTTGCGGTCTCGCCCACCACACTGCGCACCTGGGCCATCACTCGTCGAGCATTGCCATCACCGCTCGGTCTCCCTCACCTTGACCACCTCTCCGCTTTGGGTTGCCCAATGGCCACCTATCCGCGCACGACGCGCCGGCGACGGTCACCTCCCAGCACCCAACTCTAGCACCCAATAGTAGCAGGTGACCTTGTCTTCTTCCCTTGATCGGCATGGCCAGCCAGGCAGCCACCACACGGAGTCAACAGTAACAGGCGTCCCCTACTCACATGGCTCTGGGATCATTTCGGTATTTTTAGGTAATACTGAAATTGTAAAACTGAACCGAAAGTACCGAAACCGATCGGCTGTTCTGATTTTCCGATCGAAACCTATTTTCTAGGAACTAAATTTCCGTGGGAACCGATCGGTTCGGTAAATACGAACACTCATAGGGAGGGCAACGTAGAGGAGAGATGGCAACGATATGCGTGCTCTCCCCAACGCCAAAGTCGCTAGTTTCTCCTAACTTACTTTTTCTTGTGCCCCGTACGTGACCACAGCGTTGCAGTGCACAACCATGTCTAAACCACGTTGTCTAAAAAAAACATGTTTAAACCTCGTTGTCGTTGCCCACCATTTATAAACACAACCGCTAGCTTTCCATGAGTGGTATAAATTCAATCCCTCGCGCGCGCGACCTGTAATCTTCAACTCTGCACAGTGCTTGTGTGTGGTGATGTGTGTTTTGAGTGCGTCTACCTGACAGCCTGAGTGCGTGCGTCGGTGTGTGTCGTCTGACTTGTACCACTCGAAAAGACCATGCGCGCACCCTAGGTCAATGCTGGTTCTCCAAAAATGTTTTTAAAAAACTTTGCTCTCCAAGAATGTAACGAGAGTGTCTGCTGGTGTTAATGAGTTATCAAAATCAAGAAATATACAGTAGCTAGGGCGACCTTATTGGACGGACGGACTGCGCTGCATGCGTGTGTGTGCATCTCTCGATCGATAGATAGATACAAGTCCTATGGCTCACGTCTACTACAATGCAGCTAGGTCACTGTCCGGACACCTTGCAGTCCACTGTGTTATTATTTGTGCATTGAACTATTACATGTGCTACTCCATGTCCGTCTGCGTCCTGTCTCTCTCTCTCTCTCTTGAGCACATGACGCCCTCTCAGTAGCCCATCTCTCTAGCCTACCGTAAATGTACAGCAGCACTCCTCCTGGGTAGTCGACCTTGTTCACTCGAAAACACTCGGTGTTCAGACTATCCGCACTCACGTTCCTCTATTTACTCCCTCTATATATTCTAGTCATCAAGATTCCCTCCTTTACAGTACTATCTTCCGCAGCCATCCTTCTTTATATCTCTACTCTATACCAACAGCAACAGTGAGGTCCATTTATAATTTTATCTAAATATATTCATGTGTGATCTTGTTTTGAAGGATTTATTGAAACGAATTTAATGGTACAATCAGAATTTAATTTGGTGTTTTAGTTTGTGAGTTATAATAATTTTTTAACTACTTGAACTAGTGAACCCCCTGCGTATGTCGAGCTGCATGCGCTCTCTCTCTCCCTCTCTGCCAAGATGCTCCGTCGCTCGCGTGGTGGGGAGGGGGGCATGTAGCGGGACTCCTCTACGGCGCCAAACTGTCGAGAAGCGGGAGCTCCAAGTATGGTTTGTCCCCCGCTGCGGGGTTTTTTCACGGTAACAGGTTACTTGGAGTACTCCCTCCGTCCCAAAATAAACGACGTTTTTAGTCCCGAGAAACATCTGCCGGCAATTATATATTAAAATAGGATTAATATTTATATTACATAATTAGTATCATTGGAAAGATCTTTTGATCTAGTTTTTAACAAATTTATTTGGAGATTTAAATCTTCTACGTATTTTCTACAAATCGAGTCAAACTTGTGGCACGAAAAACCCAAAAACGTCGTTTATTTTGGGACGGAGGGAGTACGCGGCAGCGTCTACGCGCTGCAGATAGTCTCAGAACACATGACATGTTTGGTCAGAAATTAATAAATTATTAATTGAGAGGCGGAGTCATGGTGTGTTTGCCTGTAGACTATTAGTTGGTGAAATATTTTTAGGTTGGCCTACTGTAGCACTTTTCGTTTTTGTATTTAGTAATCATTAGCCAATCATGTACTAATTAGGCTCAAAAAAACTAATCTCGTACTTTACAATCAAACGTGCAATTAATTTTTTATTTATCTACATTTAATGCTCCAAATATGTGTTAAGAGATTCGATGTGACACGTTGGACAATAAAAAAAACTAATTGTACAGTTTAGTTGTAAAGTGTGAAACAAATCTTTTTAAACCTATTTAGTCCATGGTTGAACAATAATTAACAAATATAAACGAAAAGTGCTTAAAGAAATTTCAACCAAAAAATATTTGCAAACAAATCTCAGAACAGCTGCAACCTCCTCCTACCTTTGAGAACGGATAGATACGAATAGTTCTCAAATTTGAATTCAGATCCGTGTCAGAGTGTCGGATACAAATACGAATGGATGGTTTAGTCAAACCAATAATTGGATAATAACATATAGCCAACTGGGTATCTAATCTAAGTATATGGAGTATATTAGGAGGGGCTGCTGTGTCACGTAGTTTGGATCACAGCAACATTTTGTTGGGCCGTGTCACGTAATTGGATCAGAGCAACATTTTTATAGTATTATTAATTAAACAAAAATAAGAGACATGGTAGTCATCACATACCTTTTGGTGGGCCCGTACGTACGTGACCTTTTCATGCATAGCACTTCATGACCTGATAACCATATTTTGACCTTTGCGAGTGACCTTTGCGACTGTATTTTCGTGACGCTTGGTGTCATGAACCAGAATTGGGCCACCCCGAAAGTGGCTAGATGGGCCTGACACGCCGCCGCCGCCCGAGAGGGGGCCGAGGGCGCTGGCGCAAAAGGGGGCCGGGCGCCTTGCCGCCGCCGCCTTCCCTCTCCCGTCACGATTCGGTTGCTTCATATTCAAGTTAGGATTATCTTAGGTAATTTTTAGTGTGCAAAGGGATATCTCATATATAAGGGAGACCCTTATTAGGAAAGAATAAATTAGGATATGCTTATAAAAGGTATTCCGATGGTATAAAGGAAACCTTATAGAAATTGCTTAGGTTACAAGTCCCACTAGTCGGGCTATATAAGCAAGAGGCATGTAATCTCTAGGGGATAAGCAAGCAAATAAAAAAATCTTTCGCCCTCGTCTTCCGCAACCGCCGCCGCCGCCCTGCCCTCTCGCGCGCCGGCCGCCCCAGCTTGCCGCAGCTCACTTGCGGCGCCGCGCCGCGCCCGGCCACCGCCCCCTCCTCCCACGGCTCCCAGCTCCATCTCGTTGCTTTCGTCTTTGCTTCGTCGCCGCCCGGTCGCAGCCCCGCGCGCCATCTTAGAAGCTTCGAAAGGGCGGCGAACACGTGTCAATTCGGCCCAATCAGCGGGAATCGGCGGCGGTATCCGGAGACCGGGGCGATTCCACCACCCATGGCTTCCGAGATAGAGGTTCAGCAGCGGCGCTAAAGGCGCTCCTCGGCGTCAGCGCGCGCCCGGATCAGCAAGCGCCGGCGACTTGGAGGACCGCCTCCGTCGTATGGAGCACGCCGCCTACCGCCTCGAGGATCCCGAAGACGCACGTACGGCGACCCGGAGGCGGCCCAAGCGGCGGCCGCGCCGCGGCCTGAGGGCGGCCCGAGTACGCGACCGGCGCCGCCCTCCTCCCGCACCTCGGACCTCGGCGTCGGCTCCGACCCTGCTATCCTCCGGCTTGAGGGGAGGCGAGATGACGCCTGTACATGGCGCTTGCCGCCGTCATCGGCGTCATCCTCGGCGACACCACGCAAAGACTGGCTGCCCTCTCCTCTCCTCCGAGCACTCCGCGACCGCGCGGGACTCCCGGCGAGATGGCATCACCGCGGTGCCCCTGCCTCCCCGGCGCCACCCGCGGCGCCCCGCTCCTGTGGCCCCACGTCCCGCGCCACCGCGGCGCCCGGAAACCGTCTTTGCCACCCGCGGCATTGCACCCTCCCCGTCACGCCACGCGCCTACAAGTCCGGGGAGTTCGGCGGCACCCGGCGACCCGACCCTGGATTCGCAAGGCGGAGCTCTTTTCGAGCTCAACTTGGACATCGACCCGGACTACTACGTGAGTTACGCTGCCTTCCACCTCACCGGTCTTCTTTGCCGATGCGGTACATCGACCGCCCAAGAAGAAGTCCCCGCTCGAAAGTGGGACGAGTTCACCAGCGCCTGCGACATCGCCGGTCCGCCCGACACCTCGGCGCCATGGCGGCATACGCGCCGCCCTCGGGGGTAAGCTGGGCGACTACATCGATGCCTTCGAGGGTCTATGCTTCACGCATGGATTTTTGAGGGACAGCGCCACAGCGTCGACCTCTTCGTCGAGGCTTGCGCACCTCGCTGCGGACGGCACTCGAAAGTGGTTCGAGCCCGTTCGATGGAGGAAGCAATCGACCTCGCCCATGTACAACGACGACGAGCGGACGACAGCGAGGCGGGCCGCCCGGCAATGGCGTGGCAATGCCGCCACCACGGACTACATCGGCAACATCGGCGGCGACATCATGGCTGCTTGGTGGTTGACCGCTGTAACACCCCGGTGTTACTATTACTAAAACATGCCATGTCATCATGATCATTGCAAAGCATGCATGATTAGAAAATTTGAAATGCATCAAATTAAAATAAGTTTATATTTTTTTAGAGAAATATTTGTGCTTAAGAATTTTAGAGTGATTAAATTTTAAATTTATGTTTTGTTTTGGTCCTAAGTGTGTTGTTGTATGATGGTTTGATAGTATAGGTTGGGAAACTGAATTTTGGATCAAATTCAAGTTTGAATTGAGCTTGAAAAACCCTAATTCCATTCTCTCTTTTATCCCCTTTTCCATAATTAAAAATCTAAGCAAAATTTGCAAAAATTTCCAAAAGCCAAGTTGTAGATCTTGTTTTGATATACAAAAGAGGTGTACAAAGTTTTTGAATTTTTTGAATAAATTTGAAAGTAATTTTGAATTCAAATTTGTCCCTTTTTGACCCCATTTCAAAAAGTCATATTTAGAGGCCGAATTTGAAAATCTTCCAATTGTGAAAATTGTAGATCTTGAAAAATTAGGCCAAGTTGCTTTTTGGAGTTTTTCAAGTTCAGTTCAAATTTGGGGAGAATTTGATGAAATTCAGAAAAGATAGGGTTTTAGGGCTAAAGTGAGCGGGGAAACCCTCGTGTTCTTCCTCCATACCGGGCGTGTCGCCCGGCGTCGCCCGTGGCCGTTCTCGCATCTTCGGCCGTCCTCGCTTGCGTCACCATTTAGGCGGGCGGCCCTTGACGTCGCCCGACCACCCGTTCATCCATCCTTTGCCCTATAAACGCTAAAGCCGACGCCGTCGCCGACTTTCTTTCTCCTCCATCGCCGCGTAGGAAACCGTCTCCGCCCCCTTTCCATTGCCGTCGTCCTCAAGCTCCAATCCATCCATTTAACTTTGCCATCGTGTTCGCAACTTTGTTGCGGCGCCGTTTGAGCCAACTTCAGCGTCGTGGTTCGTCGGCGGATTCGCCAGTAGCGCCGTCGTCTTCTCCACGGCCGGCGGCCCGCCGCCGCGCATCACCTCACCGTCGCCCGGTCGTCTCGGTGAACCTTGTGCTAAACCATCTTGCTCCCTAGCATCGTTCGTCGTCGATGCTCATGCTCCGTTAGTTTTTGGCGGAGGAGGTCCCGCGCACCGGGAACGCCATCGTTGCCGCCGGGGAGCACCGCGCCCGCCCGTTGCCACCGTCGTGACCACCCTCCGCCTCGTCTCCGCCCAAACCATCGATGCGCATCATCGTCGGGGTGAGCTTGTGGTCATGCTCGTGTCGACCGTTTTCCATTCTTCGCCGCGTGAAGTCGCGGAACGCCGGATGCCGACGAGCTCCGCGTTGCCCGATCCGCCCGCCGGCGCAAGCAGCGTCCGGCGTAGGGGTCGATTAGGTTCATTTAAAGCGAGGGCTCGGGTTCGCGATGGTGCCGGAGTCGCCGTGTCCTCGCGTCGACGGGGAAAGCCCGTTGGCATTCTTGCCGTCGTCCGCCCAGGCGCCGCCCGTGCCGCCATGGCCGTCGGTATGGTTGCGCCGTGCCCCTAGGTCTCGGTTTCTGGGTGCCATGAGGTCCGCGAGGTCAAGGGGAGTCGAGAGGGCAAGTCGCGTCGCCGGTGAGGTCACCGCCGGTGAAGCTCTCGCCAGATCAACCGCCACCGCCGCCGCCGCGGGTCGGCGCGGGAGGGGTTGGGCCGGGCCGGCTGCTACTGTAGCAGCAGGCTGGGCCACACGATCTTGGGCCGGCGGGATGTTGGGCGGTTTCAGTCCGGTGGATGGTCTGTTTTGTTTTAAAATCTGATTTATCAATTTCTTTACTTTTGAATAGTCTTTGATTCTTTCAAAATTCATAGAAATTTGAAAATAGCTCCTTAAATTCTGAAAAATTTTGTAGAAGCTTCTTATGAGTATATCTACTTATGAAAAATTTGAAACTTTGATTTTGAGTAGTTCTTGCATGATTTAAAAATACAATCTTTAATTGAAAAATGCATCTTCTATGATTTTTAGAAAATAAAATATTTATTCAAAAATCATGAAAATTTATTTGGTACTGTTTTATGATGTGTTCTACTTGTATAAAAAGTTTGGAGTCGTTTTGAGAAGTTTAAATTATTTTCTATTCTATGCTCTATTATTTCATGTGGTTTATAAGTTGTTTTAGTGTCAAATAAATTAGGTTTTTTGTGTGACTTTTTGGGTTGTTTTGTGAAACTTAGATCATATCACAATCAAATGGTCCTTGAGAACTCCTTAGGCAATGGTGATGATATCTTATAGAGTAGTTCAACAAGTTGGTTTTGTTGGGTTGCAACTTTATTGTGAAGGAAAGTTGTACTCAAGTTGTTATCATTTCATGCACTGTAAGCATCATATTTAAATATATAGCATCATGTTGAGACATACATTATTTTGTGTAGTGAAGCGAGATCGAGAGTGTCGGTCGAGCAAGTTCGTAAGAGGTTTATCATCCAATGGAAGCGGGTTCGGATTTCTCCGGGTTTTACGAGGGGATAGTTTATTCCGTCAACGAAGGCAAGCCCGGTTACATTAAACCCTTCCTTGATGTTTTAAAAGCTTTATATCACTTATGCTTATGATATGTTGCATTAAGTAATTAGGAGTTGAGTGATAACCTAATTGCTGCATTTCCATCCTTGTTTATTTCAATACCATCCTTGATAACTTGTTTCTTTTCGAAAATGCTTAGTGATGCTTAGCCCCGCTTAATTGGTTAAGCTTTTTTTCATCAAAATGTTTTATCCGAGGAGATGGTCTTGTTTTTCGAAAAAAAGAAAGAGTTGTAGTGATGAATTTGAGATCGGACGGGGACGTAGGTTGAAAGCCGGCGGGATACCTAGCCGCTTGTCCGTGTTGGTCGTTTAAGGACCGTCCGTTGTTTGGCCCGAGTGAAATCGGGACGTTTTGAACGCATATTGCGCTGAGACCTTTTTGGTCAATGGCACGCGTCGACCGGGCGATCACCCTGTGTCGGATCGACCCTAACTAGCCACATACTCCGGTAAGCGGATCTCGGTGGAGCCAAATCGGGGAATGGCAACCGCGACTTGGGAGTGGAGAGATGGCGGGAGTAGCGTGTACCCACCCTACCGGGTAAACCGTCATTGTCATTAGGGATGGCGGGGTAGGGAGGTGGAGTAATGTACTTTCGGGTGGCGCAGGCCTCGTTCCCGTTTTGGACAAATCTGAAAGAAGGTTGATATATGCAAGCTTAAGTGCTACATATGTCGTGTGGTTAGGGATCCCCTAGTTGGGTATAATCGGTTCATGAATCGCCGTTGTTTCTCGGAGAAGGAGACCCGATTCCTTGACCTTCATCGTAGTAAATGATGGAATATGTTTTTGAGGAAAGAGAATTGGAATAAGAAAAATATGTTTGCTCTAGAATAGGATAACCTAGAAAATATGAGCTACTAATCTGAATTAAAAATATTGAAAGTAAGGATTCACTTATAGTAAGCTTTTACTTCAAAAAAGAGTTTTTGATTCTTGCTAAAGCCTTACCTTGACTCCTAAGACCAAAGCATTCCCGAGTCTTCTCCTCTTTTCTTGGTCGGGTAAGTCTTGTTGAGTACCCCCGCACTCGGGGTTCTTTGATCCTTGTTGCGGGAGCAGGTCATGAGCAGGCTTGTTTTGGTCCTCGCTGCATGACGGTGTACCGGGAGGAAGATGACTAGTAGAGTTACACCCTCGGGCAGGGTGGTTAGTGTATTATTTGTATAATGTTACTCCAATAATATCAGGCTTGTAATAATGAAATTTAAGTTTACGTATTTGAACAAATGGTTTGTAAACTTATGGTTATGTAATCCTTCCGCCATTTACTCGATGTATTTTTGAATAAAGTGTTGTAATACCGAGTGACTTGTTAATGAGATCCCTGTTCGGAAGATTAATAGCACTTTCTAGATTATTGGGAACTCGTGCATAATGATCGAGGTCATAATGACGATGATAAGTGCATGTAGGCCCCCGTAATTTAGAAGGTTACGTTACAACCGCATACCGGGCCAGCCAGCGTCTCGCTATTGCTATGGGCGACATCGACGGTCGACGTCGAACGACATGATCGCGAGCGCGCACGGCCACGGCGACAAACAAGGAGCTCGGGATCATCTCCAACGCCATCGAGCCGCGGGCTGGCGCCCAGAGTGGAGCCTTCACTATGGCATCGTGAGGTACTTCCACCGCTACTACATCCCCGGCGCTTCGAGCTTCTCGAGGACTTCATGATGGGGAGAACGTCTCGGCGCATGGCGTAGCGGTGGGCTTCCACCTCCGCCAATCGCCCCGGGAGGATCGAGGCGTTCCGGCATACGTCCTCCTCCTCGCCGGGCACGCCCCGACGGCGGATCGAGGGTGCCACCGTCCTCCTCTTCGACAACAATGGCGGCGTCTTCTTCCGCATTGGGAGCGTCACCGTCGGTGCAGCATGGGACGCCGAGAGATCCGGTAGGGCCGCCCATGAGCACGCCGGCCGACCTACTCTACAATTTTGCCTCCTCGACTTCACCTCCCCGCCCACGCCGGTCCGACCGTCACTTTGACAGCTCCATGCTAAGGTAGCGGTGCCGACAACCTACACCTACGTCGCCTCCTCCGCCGACCCGCCCGGATGATCGGCGTGTCCGGGACCCTCGGCGCGCCCTGTCATGCGTGCGTGCATGGGGCGCGTCCCTTCGTGCATTACGCCGAGCTTCAAGTTCAGCATCTACTTTGGCGACCTCCACCTCGACTTCACCTTCGCCGACAAGGGACGCCCGGTATCTGCAATGATGACAACGACAAGTGCGGTCCTCTCGTCTTCTACGCCGGGCTGGAGTGGTCACCTCCCGATCGGACTGCCCTTCGCCACTACGTGGTGGGTTGGGCGGCGGTGGAGCGCCGCCCTCGTCGAACGGTGGGGAGATGTCATGAAACGAATTGGGCCACCCGAAAGTGGCTAGATGGGCTCGACACGGCCGCCGCCCGCCCGAGGAGACCGGGCGCCTTGTATAAAGGGCGGCGCCCCTTGCCGCCGCTTTCCCTCTCCCGTACGATTCCGGTTGCTTCATATTCAAGTTAGGATTATCTTAGGTAATTTTTGGTGTGCAAGGGGATATCTCATCTATAAGGGAGACCCTTATTAGGAAAGAATAAATTAGGATATGCTTGTAAAAGGTATTCCGATCGTATAAGGAAACCTTATAGAGATTGCTTAGGTTACAAGTCCCACTAGTCGGGCTATATAAACAAAAGGCATGTAATCTCTGGGGATAAGCAAGCAAATAAAAAAATATCTTTTCGCCCTCGGTCTTTTAACCGCCGCCGCCGGCCCCTGCCCTCTCCCAGCGCCGCCGCCGCCACCGCCCCCTCCTCCCACGGCTTCTCCCGCTCCATCTCGTTGCTCGTGCTGCCGCTCGTCGCCGCCCGGCGAAGCTGCAGCCCCATCACGCCATCTCGAAGCGAAAGGGCGACGAACACGTGCGTGTCAATTCCGGCCCAATCTGGCCGAATCGACACTTGACTTACAAATTACAGCCTTTCGAATTTTTGTTCGGCGTGTGCTACAACTAGAGCACACGGTTTTGTGCCTGGTTTGCGTGCGCGCTGAAGCGCTTGTTTGTCGCCCAAGCTCGAAGTGGACTGTTCCCACTTACAATTCCAATCTAAATTATAAAACTCGGTCGGGTGGGCATTGTTCTTAAGAAGAAACCTCGGTTTTCGGGCGAAAAAATCTTCGAACCCTTGTCCCGCCTTGACACTAGGAGCCAGAATTACACCGAACCCATGAGCCGGTATACCAACCGAGCCCACAGCTCGATCCACACGGGACCTGAGCGAACTTTTAACTAGTGATTTGGCACACGTGGTCGACGAGAATTTTTTTTTAACCACAACCTGAAATTCGCCCCACGGGATTTGAACTGGGACACGTGGAATGCCACTCGAGTGACTTAACCAACCGGAGTAAGCACCCTTTGGCCCAATCTAAATTATCAAATGGGGAAAGAAAACAACAACTTGATAATAGACTGTTGTTAAAATTGTCAATATCAAGAAACAGTATTGCGTCATTCTATCTTCTTGACGCATGCAGCATGGAGTGCTCTCATACGTTTCCGCCGTGCACCTTCCGAAGCAAATCTTATGGCTCACGACTCACGGGCGGTACAACGGAGGTCACTCTTCAGGAGACCTTGCAAACAGCTCTCCATTTCGATCCATGTCCCTCTCTTCCATGTCTTCCCGCCAAACTGTGGGTGCTATGCCAAACTGTGGGTGCTATCACGCCTATGTTTCTTCGACAAATGTCTCATCTCGTACCACATTGAGCCTACGCCTATGTTTCTTCGACAAATGTCTTATCTCGTACCGCATTGTGATTCCCCACAATTCACTTTCAATCTTCCAACATATATTACTATTATTATTTTAACAAATTTTGAGCCTGTCTACAAAGTATTCCTTCCGTCCTAAAAGAGCTGCCGTTTTTTTTTACTTTTCGGACAACGCATTTGACCGCTTCGTTTTATTCAAAAATTTTATGTCAATTATAAAATCAATAAATCAGTATTAAAGTATCTTTAATGATAAATAAGTCATAAAAAAATAAAAGATATTTATAAAACTTTTTTTGAATAAGACGGATGATCAAACACGATGTATGAAAAACCTAAAAACGACACTTTTTTAAGGCAGAGGGAGTAGGTTTCAACGGTACTCTGTCCGTTCCAAATTATAAGACATATATATGTCAACTTTTTTTGCATACATTGTTTTTTTTTTTTATGCATTTAGACAGACTACATATCTACTCCTAGTGCATAACAAAATCTATATATCTAGACAACCAAAATGTCTTATAATTTAGAACAGAGGCCGTATATTTTTTTTAAAGAGGAAGACAATATGCATTTGTGTGAACCTCCTATACAGATGTTAATGTATTTTTTTTTGTAAAATCTTGGTTGATTTTAAATAAGCTTAAGTTCAAAAAAAAAAAGTAAAAGCAAACTGTAGTTTTGACAATTTGGTACTGATGGGTACGGTACGGTACGTCGTATGGATACTTATCTTATTGATGTCTTCTACCTGTGTTTTTACTTTTTATTTAAAAGTTGACAGAAACGTTTCTAGCCTAAAGTCGTGTGACACGGTTGCAGTGCTTATAATTCAGATTAATATTCCATTTCAGTCGATCGGTACTCCATTTTATTTGCAATGTGTGTTTATACTTTATATACGCAATATGCCCGCATGACCTCTCAGCACACTTGGTGCGCTAGCTCTCTGCTCTCACTATGAACCAGGAGATCCAAATAGCAAAGCTGCCGTCGCAGCGCCAACAGCAACAAGAACTACCACCAGAAGATGGCACCATCGTGCAACATGAGCAGCAACAGGCGGCGCAAGGTCCCCACGGCGGCCACCACCGCAGCAGCAGCAAGCTGACGGTGCTCCCGCTCATCTTCCTCATCTACTTCGAGGTGGCCGGCGGTCCATACGGCTCCGAGCGGGCGGTCCGCGCAGCGCAGCGGCCCGCTCTTCACGCTCCTTGGCTTCCTCGTCTTCCCTTCGCGTGGGGCGTCCCGGAGTCGCTGGTCACGGCCGAGCTCTCCGCCGCGCTCCCGGGCAACGGCGGCTTCGTCCGGTGGGCCGACCTCGCCTTCGGCCCGCTCGCCGGCTCGCTGCTGGGCACGTGGAAGTACCTCAGCTGCGTCATCAACATCGCCGCGTACCCGGCGCTCGTCGCCGACTACCTGGGCCGCGTCATCCCCGCCGTGGCCGGCACGGGTGGCAGGACGCGCACCGGCACGGTGGTCGGCATGACCGTGTTCCTGTCCTTCGTCAACTACACCGGCCTGAGCATCGTCGGGTGGGGAGCCGTCGCGCTGGGGCTCGTGTCCCTGGCGCCCTTCGTGCTCATGACCGGGATAGCGGTGCCCAAGATGCGGCCGCGGCGGTGGACGGTGCAGGTGGAGGGGAGCAAGGACTGGCGGCTCTTCTTCAACACGCTCTTCTGGAACCTCAACTACTGGGACAGCGCCAGCACCATGGCCGGCGAGGTCGAGCGGCCGGAGCGCACGTTTCCCCGGGCGCTGGCGGTGGCAGTCGTGCTCATCGCTGCCAGCTACCTGCTGCCGCTCATGGCAGCGACCGGCGCCACGGACGCGCCGCCGGACACGTGGGCGAACGGCTACCTGGCCGATGCTGCCGGTACGTATGAACTGGAGGAGTTGATAGGTGCCTAAATTTTTAAAATTTTTCAGGCAACAGACTTACACTGTTAAACAATTAACTAATACAATTAAAAGATACTCGTACAACGTACTCACATTCACAAGAGATAATTGTAATTTTATAAGGCGGACAATAACAAAAGTTATCTGAATAATAAGAAAAAAAATCAGTCATGCAAAATATAGGATAAGTGCTCATATATGTATGTGCAATCGTATCAGAGTCTTGGTAATACTCTCCTGTTTGGTCGTTAGAGACAAAAAATGATTCCTTATTTGTGTTCAGTTCTTGTTTGTTGTAACTATAGATAGGACCAATGCAACTTGTTGGCTCTAAGTGACCTCATCGGTTCTTCAGATCAATTGATAATGGCCGTCCTTCAAACAATTCTTTTTACAGATTACTACTAACTATTTCACTCTGAACGGCCATGTGGTTGAAATTTATTCTGATATAAAAATATTAAATATCTTTTGTTGGAGGCAAAAAAAAAAAAAAAAAAAAAAAAACTCAGCCGGGTGGGGAAAGACCGCCCCACCGCTATTAAATTAAGAAGAAGACTTGGCTTCCCCGACCGAGAAAATCCCCGAACCCGCCCCCGCCCTGCCTCGACATTGTTAGAGGCAAATATGGATCACGTTTTCACTTCACATTTTTGACGTGTCATAGAATTATAATATTTTTTACGCTTAGCCAAAAAAAAAAACTTTCCATATATGTAGTTCAAAGGCGTTGGGGCGAGTAACTACAAAGGGAAGTATTAGTGGAACCAGCTACTTATGAGTTATTACAAGGACTTCTCGTGCGTGTTCTATACAAAGAAAATACTTATACATTCTTTTTTTTACACATTTTAAAAGGACTCCTTTTTCTCGCCAAGAGTCCTTCCATATACTTCTCTGTCATTTAATTTTTGTACTTCCTCTGTTCCAAATTGTAGGTCGTTTTAGCTTTTCTACATGAAATTTTTTTACTATGCATCTAGACATTTATCAAAAGCAATGTATCTAGAAAAGCCAAAGTGAACTATAATTTAGAGCGGAGGGAGTACTTATTTTATCTACAGTACCTGAGACACTGAGATGATAGAAATTCTCCAGAAAAGGACTCGAATACCATACAGAGCCTCATTTCAAGAAGTTATGACCAGTGACCGCTATTTCAATCAATCAATCTGATCTGAAAAAATTTCGACAAATCAAGATGTGCATGTGTGACCGGCCATGCAGGCCCATGCAGTAGGCCCGCTATCATACACAAAGCTGAAACTTTTGCGTGTGTTGCAGGCATCATCGGAGGCCCATGGCTCAAGTACTGGATCGAGGCCGGCGCGGTTCTCTCCTCCATGGGCATGTTCGAGGCCCAGCTAAGCAGCGGCGCGTTCCAGCTGCTGGGCATGGCGGAGCTGGGCCTGCTCCCGGCCGTGTTGGCGCGCCGCGCCACCCTGTCCGGCACCCCGTGGGTGGCCATCGCCGCCTCCACGGCCGTGACGCTCGCCGTCTCCTTCCTCAGCTTCGACGACGTCGTCGCCACGGCCAACTTCCTCTACAGCCTCGGCACGCTGCTGGAGTTCGCGGCGTTCCTGTGGCTGCGCGCCACCCGGCCCGACCTGAAGCGGCCCTACCGCGTGCCGCTCCCGCTGCCGGCCCTGGCGGCCATGTGCGCCGTGCCGTCGGCGTTCCTGGCGTACGTGTGCGTCGTGGCCGGGTGGAGGGTGTTCGCGCTCGCCGGCGGGCTCACGGCGCTCGGCGTCGGACTGCACGGCGCCATGAGGCTGTGCAGGTCCAGGAAGTGGCTCAGGTTCAAGACCGGCGTGGTCGCCGCGGCGGAAGATCACCAACAACAAGGGGATGATGTCGTCGTTTCTGCTGGAGACCGAGTTTGAATCAACTGTCGTCACTGCCCGCCAAGTCCCTGTCTCCGAGGCATGTCAGCATGTGTATCCAGATCTAATGATACATTGTGTTCTTGTCATGCCGCGTACATTATTTTCAAGTGAAGAGTCCTTTGGCTCTACTCTGTCTGAGCCAATATAATCGTCGTTCCTGCTTTTTAAGAAATAACTTAAACTCCGTACCAAACTTAGAGCAACTCCAATCATCCCTCCTAAAAATAGCTAAAAATAGATAGCTAACTTGTAAAATTTGAGAGCCCAAATTTAAAATTAACTCTAGTGGAATGAAATGGACTCCCATTTTTATTTAAAAGGTGGATAGGAGGTCCTATATCTAGCTAGCTATAGGGGCTTATGAGGGAATTTTAGGAGGGCATGAAAAATTTAGGAGCTCCACTAGTGTTATTCTCAACCATAGAATAGGAGGCTCCACTGGAGTTGCTCTTAAGCTCACCAGATCAAAGGGTGAGGGAGGTATGGGATTCAGAGATTTTTGTATTTTCAACAGGCGCTATTGGGGAAGCAAGGATGGAGGCTAATTACACGGCCGGACTCTCTGTGCGCTAAGGTCCTAAAAGGGAAGTATTATCCTAATTGTGATTTCCTTTCTGCGACCAAGAAGAGGAGAAGTTCGGCCACGTGGTGTGCGATCCTTTATGGTAGAGATGTGTTGTCCAAAGGCATGATAAGAAGGATTGGACCGGGAGACGTTGCTTTTTGGGATGAGAACTGGATTCCGGGTTTGAGGTCACTCAAACTGCTAGTCCGGATGCCACAGGCCACTGCAGATGGAGTAACTGACCTATTTATACCGGGCACCAGAGTTTGGGATGTGGAAGCTGTAAACAAGACCTTCATGGTAATGGAGGCGATTGAAGTTCTCAAGATCAAACCGAGCTTACGTCTGGAAGAAGATGTTCTAGCATGGTCTCTCGAAAAGCACGGTGCTTACTCGGCACGTTCAACATATGAGTTTTTCAAACACGAACAAGCGGCCGCAGCTATGGCATCAACGGGAGAGACATCCAGCTCGGAGAATGGTAAATTCTGGAACACTCTGTGCAAGATGGACGCTCCGCCTAAAATAAGAGTTTTTTTTTTGGTGGCGTGTGATTCATAATTCTTTGCCATCAAAAGCTAAACTGAAGCAGAGACATATTGAGAAGGAGTGCTTCTGTGAGGTGTGCGGGGACCCGGAGGAGTCGCTACTTCATGTGCTTTTCCGGTGCCCGGTGGCGAGGAGGTTCTGGCATGCGGTAAAGACTTGATGGGATCTCGATCCCGCACCTACACCTATAGATGTTCAACGGGCCGGCCCGGTACCGCCCGTGGCCCGCTCGGGGCGGGCCGGGCGCACGCGGCGGGCCACGCTACGGGCTACGGGTCGCCGCGGCCGTGCCACATACGGGCTCGGGCGCGCCGCCCATGGCCCGGTCCATGGGCCATTTGGCCGGCCACGGGCGGTCGGGCCCGCGGACCGCTGGGCGGCACAAAAGTAACGCTCGGAAAAAAAAGCGCGGAAACGCCCGCGGCGCGGCTCCCGCCGCCCGATAGCGCCAGTACTCCGGCAGCGCCGCAGCTCCTCCCGCCGCCCAGCCAGCGCCCGTAACGCCCAGCGCCGCCTGCTCCCGCCGCCCGCGCCGCCGGCAACTTGCCGCTTCGCGCTTCGCGCCGCCCGGCGCGCCGCTACCTTCGCGCGGCTTCGCGCCCGGCGCCGCCGGCGCGGCTTCAGCGCCGCGCACCTCCGCCTTCAGCGCCGCCCGCCCGGCCTCCGCCGCTTCAGCGCCCGCGCGCCGGCCCTGGCTGCTTTCGAAGTTGCGTGTGTGCATTTGCGGAGAAGCGTGGCGTCGGCACCTCGCCGCTCGGGACGGCTAGCGGAGAAGTTTCCTTTTTATTTTTTCTTTATTTTTGTTTAGCGGAGACTGATGATGGGCAAAGCAAGGTTTCGTCCATTTCAATTTCACCATCGGGCCACCACCGGGCCAGGCGGACCCGCCCGGACCGGGCCGGCACCGTGCCACGGGCCGGCGCGGCCCATGGCCCGCCGGCCATCGGGGCCGCGTGACCCGCAGCGTACGGACCGGGCCGCGTGCAGGTACCGGGCCATTTTGTCGGGCCTCGGACCGGGGGCGTGCAGCGGGCCAAATGGCCATCTATACCTACACCCTGCTCGTGGACCCGCGATGCTTTCAACCCAGTGTGCTCAGCTCGGGGTTGCATCGGTGGTACTCTGTGGGGCCTGGGCAATCTGGACTGGCAGAAACGCTGCCGACATGGTCGGAAGGTGTGGGAGCTAGGTGCTGCGGCATCGCTAAAGGTGCCACAACAGCAAATAAAGAGAGCGGGGCCACCGGCGAGATGGAGTCTACCGACTACGGATGGACCAAAAGTGAATACTGATGCGAGTTTCGATTATAGCTCCTGCACGGGGGCAGAGTTGGGGTGGTCATTCGAGATACGATTGGCGTGGTGATTGGAGCGGCTGCTCGGTGGTTCGATGGTGTGCCTGATGCTTTGATGGCGGGGCGCTGGCAGCACGAAAAGGGTTGGAGCTGGCTGCGGAAATGGGAGTCGATCGTGTGGTGCTGGAGGGTGCCATCAACGCAAAGATCAAGCATTGGAGGTTTATGCTACAACATTACAGAGTTCAGTAAGGGTTTCATTGATTTTATAATTAATTGGGTACATAGAGATGCAAACTCGATTGCTCATGTTTGTGCTGCAACTGTATCTTCTACTGTGCTATCCTTTTTTTGGCTCGACTGTATCCCTAGTTCAGCTGACGGCCGTGGATTGTAATCGTGATATGAATGGATGAAAAGCTCCGTGATTCCAAAAAAAAAAAAAAAAAGAAATAACTTAAAATAAATACATATTAAAAATTATAAACATTTTTGTTATGTACTCAGTATCATCAAAAAGATCTCTAAGTCTAGTTTTTAACAATTTTTCTTAGAAATATAAATATTGCACGTATTTTCTACAACTCGAGCCAAAGTTGCGGCACGGAAACCTGAAACAACAAATAATTTGGCATGATGGGAGCAATGTAGATAGACGGTATCTATATGGTAAAAAAAAGTCAACAGCACGCGTCACCATCCGCTCGTAGCACACGGAGCACTACCTCGTGGTGGACTCCGGCAATGACGTCATCTGAGTGCAAACGTGCAGTGCAAGCTGTGGCTTCAGTGCTATGTCGACGTGTCCGGGATTGGGCACAATGCCACACTGTAGTGACGGACACGGGCACGGCCGTGACCAGTGGCGGAGTTGGGGGAGGGGCCGGTGGGGCCATGCCCCCAATGAAAAAAAAAAAAATGGCCATGTAGTATTCTTTCTATTTCTTAGTCTCATGTATTCCTATTTCCGTTGCCTTGCTCACCATCGCAACTAGCAGGCTCACGTATTCCTATTTCCCTTGCCTAAAAAAAGTATTCCTATTTCCTAGTCTAAGTCTATCGATCGTATCTGTCTCGAAGACTCGAACTGATCTCGCGGACGACGCGGAGAGGGCGACGGCGACTCCACCACAACTCCGCCATCGAGGACGACGAGGAGACTAGACTTCGCGGATGTAGGCTAGCCGCCGCCGTGCACGCAAGGCAAAGTCCTGACGCACGCAAGGTAAGCGGTCATCATCATCGATCTACATCTACTGATCTCACACAATTTTTTCTAGAATTTCCTGACGCAAGTTGATCGATGTACTGATCTCACACAATTTTTGTTCATGTGTCCGCCTTTCAGAATAACAGTTAATCATGGCTAGCTAGTGTATACGGTTAATAAAAAATTTATTTAGCCCCCCTTATATTTCCACGCCAGCTCCGCCACTGCCGTGACGTGGCTGCCCTAGGAGGCGTCGTGTGCGCGCGGCGTAGGGCGAAGCTAACAAAAATTTGAAAACTTACTAATAGAAATAGATTTTCACCATGGTTACCGATTAAATTTCCGCACCTTGTTCTAGTTTTGCCACTTAGGCCCTTTTTGTCGTCTCATGAACGCGTCGCGTGGCTGGATCGCGCAGCCGCTAGCGAGCTTGGTCTGGTTTGATCCGGTGGAGCTGGTGGGAATCACGGCTACGCTTAGAGTGATGTGTCAGGTCGGTGGGAGGGAGTGCCTCCACGACGGCCTCGGGCAGGGCGCTCGTCCGCCCAGACGGCGTTGTCCCAATCTTCGGCGGCAGATAGAGCTAATATGTGGGCCTAGACCTGCTTAAATGAATATGATATCAGAAAAAAGTTTAAGGATGGAATAACACACTTTTTCTGAGTTTAGGTACCGGATAACACAATGCAACAAGCCTGAGGATCAGCTATGGACTTTACTTTTATTTTAATTCAATTTCAATATATTCTTCCTTAGTTTACTCCCCTACATAATCCTAAAAAAAGACAACGTATCTTCTCATCGACGCGTCCTAAACGACAGAGTGAAGCGTCCCACCATGCCAAACAAAAACATGACGACTTGAACCTTATCACCAATTCGCTATATATCGCTTTCTATATGGTCACCTTGTAAGCTCTAGAGCTCAAGTTGCTAAAGTTATATTTGTCGTCGACCTTTTCTGAAATTTTTTTAAGGGGCCCATCCTTGCATCTTTATGACCAAGTTGCATATAAGATTACTATTATTGAGTTTCTCAATGAGTACGGCATGTTCCATTTTGTAAAGTAGCCCATCAGTCGTCTGAAAAGTTTTTGTGAATAGTTTCCATCAGAAACAGGCTTTATGGATAAATTTACTATGTGCAACTCGCGTTCTCGGCCTGCCTGCCCAAGCCCTTTGCTAATCAAGGGTAATTAATTTAGCAATGAGCTCAAATATCCTCACTTCACAGGGACAAAAAAAAAAAAAGGGTAGGGAAATACCTTTTTTAATACGGAAATGTCGTTGATTTGATATGGCCGACATGTAAGGACATCATGTGCATGTATTCTGTACCATATGTTGATTTGACGTCGTGCCCAAATTATTCCTGAGAGTTGAGAGAGATCTACTCCTAGACTGACAGTGCCCGCTATTATTCTCTGATGGCGAGCATGAGGGAGAGCAGATGCCTACCCGACCGACCACAAGTTGGAGACAGGTCGGGTGCCGCTGGAGACAAGAAGCCAGAGACCGGGTGTGTTCACTCTCTGAAAAGTGAATTAAAAAGTGCTGTATTATCCGTCACATCGAATCTTTTATCGCATATATAAGGCATTAAATTTAGATAAACAGAAAAATAAGAGCCTAGTTAGTTCACAATAGTACAATAATTATCAAATACAAACGAAAAGTGCTACAAGTAGCTCAACCCAATATATTTCACCAACTAAAACACGGCCTGAAATCTCGTGGAGCAGAACAACTTTTGAATTTACATTAATATAACTTATAGTATCATATAATAAGAAGTTGTCACAATACAGTAAATAGGACACGGAGGAGGAGCCACCGCCCAAGGAGGGGCGCGGCCGGGGGGAGGCCCCTTGCGCCAAGACGTGGCCCGGCCCCGCTGTCATTCCACGGGTTCTTCGAAATTAAAGTTATCTAGTAAATAAAATATCTAGAGTTTGTTTCTTGTTTTACTTTGAAATTGGATTTGATTAGGATAAGAATATATTTTATTTAGGAAAAGGACTTCCGGATCTATAACAAAACTCCTTAGATTCGGCTTGCAACTCAAGTCCAATAGGAATTATAAATATGAGGTGAATGTAATCTCATGGCAAGAAGAAATAAACAATCTTTACGCCTTTTTGCTTCCTGGCTCCCGCGCCCGCTCACCCCTGCCCTAGCACCGCCGCCGCCCCTCCCGGAGGCGGCTGTGACAGAAGTCATCTTTATAACCGTGGCACTGATGCAACATAAGTTTATTACGACATCGCATTGCCATGCTGGCACCGTATGGTAATGGAACAAAATATTGGCGAAGCTGAGTAAGTTAGATGAGTGTGTCCTTTCTCCGTAAGAAAATAATTTGAAACTATGATAAAAGTTTGTTCTAACAGTGATTTTTAAAAATTTTATAGATGCCTAGGGCCCACGGTCCACAATGTAGCTTCGCCCTAGGAACAAAAGTTGGTCTAGTTATGCGTGCACTATTGCTCTAGTTAGGGCAGCAGCAATAGAGGTTACTGTTCCACAGTGGCCTGAAGAAAAAGAAAAAAAAAGAGAGGCCACTAGACTAAGCAACAACCTAAGAAGTCATTTCTACAATGCAAGCCACAACAATTCCTGATCTCGTAGGGTCCGTACACCCCTACTTTACCTTTTCAATTGTATATAAGATGTTGTCGCGAGCAAATAGACGCCATGTTGGAGCCATTCTTCTTTGCAACACACACTTGAATAGATGCCTCCCTCTTTTGTCAGATGGAACCACCGCGGCCTTACAAGGTTGTTGTTCAGTGTGAGATGGACTGATGGCCAGTCCATGCTTACATGATTGTTGGGGCAGCACTCCAAAGCTAGTGTGACGTAGAGGGCCTTAGACTTTCTGCACTGGTAACCTGTAAAAGGATCTGTAAACGTTTTACCGGAAAAAATAGCTGCAGCGGCGCCCGGTATCATCGATGTGGCACACGGGAAGCCACGCTTCCTCGGTATATTTGCCGCTGCACGCGCGCCTGCGAGGATGAACTTTTGTCAGAACCTGTCGCGCCGAGAGAGAGAGAGAGAGGGGTGGGAGCATGCAATAGTGGGCCCCACCATTTATGTGTCAAAAAAATGCTATAACTCATAAACTAAAAAGCCAAATTAAATTCTGATTACACCATTGAATTCGTATCAATAAATTCTTCAAAACTAGATCTCACATCAATATGTTTAGATAAAATTATAAGTGGGTCCCACTTATGGTAGTTGGTATAGTAAGAGATATAAAAGTAGGGATGAGTGCGGGAGAGAGTCTTTGTAAAGGAGAGAATCTTGATGACTAGGATGTATAGAGTAAGAAAATAGAAAACATGAGTGCGGATAGGCGCTGGTGGGTTGGGGAAATAGAGCTGTTGTCCTGTGGGCCAAGGTTTGGATGAAAGCATATAAGGGCGTCTCCAATGGTTACCAAATCATTAGCTTAGAAACAATTTTATTAATTTATCAATGTCACTTTTACAAATCGCTAGCTAGATGAGACATCTAAATAAAAAAAAATAAACACTATAGTTGAGAGTTATGTGAGAGAGATGTTTAGGAGGCGGGCTAGATTAGATATTTATTAGTCGCAAGCTATTTGAGAAGTAAGCTAGCTATTTGGTCTCTCTCCTCGATAGCCAATTAACATGTTACTTTTTATATTATTTTTTATACCTCATCTAGCTAGCTATTTGTAAAGTGTTATTGATAGCCAATAGAATTCTCCTAGCTAGCTATTTGAGCACCATTGGAGATGCCCTAAGAGTAACTCTAAAAGCCTCATTAAGGTCATATTGGTATTGCTCCTTTGTACATCCTCTGCGCTAGTTTTTATGGTTCAGCTCTAGGTGCCCAAACGGCTTTGGCTCCACATCGGAGACGAAAGGAGCACTCCTCCACACGGTCTCGTTTAGTGTGGCTTTGGCTGCTCCGGTGCCGAAGGCGCACATGGAGCTAGTATAGGAGCTACCGAATGTCATGTAGCCATGTAGCCTCTTCAAAAAGCGGAAAGCGAGAAAGATTGTTTTGGAGAGTGCTTTAGAGAGACTATTGGAGCATGCATTTTTAGTTTTTTTTTCTATATTGTGGTATACTTTTTTTTTTTTGAATCCCTCGTATGCACTAACCTACTCGCTTCATTAAGTCACAAAAAAAAACCCTACTCCCTTCATTTCTAAATTATAAGATGTTTTAGCTTTTCTTGAAATATATAGCTTTTGCAAATGCAAGTAGGTGTTTTGGGCGTTTTATATTTAAAAGTCAAAATGTATAGGAAAATCATTGTATATTGAAAAGTCAAATTGTCTTGTAACAAAAGATAGTGGTTTATAGCGATTTGATCATGGTTTTATTGTTGTATGTGTGTGAACTCCTATGGGTATTAAAGCACGCTCATTAGTTCAAAAAAAGCATGGCTTAAAAAAAAAAAAAAAAAAAGTTCAAAAGAAAGCATGTTTTTTATTTGAACATATTTGGCGTATTATTCCACCTCCATTGACATGCCTACAATCTCCCCCGACATTCCTGCATGAAGTCACAACTCTCCCAAAACCCAGAAACCCTACTATTCAGGATTTGTTCGAATTGAAGGATTGCCGAAGGAATTCCCTTGGAATTTTGAGGCCTCGTTTTGGAAGTGAGGATTTTCATAGGAATTTTATTGGAAACAGATTCCTTTGGATGGGTGACGTCACGTGGTGTTTGGATAAAAGGCCGGAGGAAAGGCTGGATGTCCTTCACAAAACACGGGAACCAGAACATCGACTCAAATTTTTGGTGGAAGCCCGAGGCACACAGCATGCAACGGAGACGAGCGACGGGCACCTGCCTCTTTAGTGCCCCCCACGTAATGCATTTGGTCTGTGATCCGTGAGCACGTGCCTCTTTAGTGGCCCCAACGTAATGCATTTGGTCCGCGAGCCGTGAGATTCTTCTAGGCTGCTTCAATTTTTCTCCCAATAATTCATGGACCATACGATTAGTAGTGTTTGTCATTTCAAGGTTTGTCATTTCAAGGTCTATTAAAAGAATTACTAAAAGATACTTTGGCATTCATTTATTCGTCAATATTTACTTTCCTGTTCCTGCGTTTGAAACAGTTGTCTTCTGAAATTCTGTGTTTTTTAATCTCCGATATACTCGTACCTTATCTTTTCTATTCCTGCGTTTTGTTCCTTTCCTACGTTTTCAATCTTTTGTTCCAAACAGGCCCTGATGAAAGGAAGTTGTTGGATGGACTTAGCCCCGAGCTCAGCAAAGCGATGAGAACAGGGGAATAGAGAAACCGCACAAATAAACAATAGAGTTGTTGGATGGTCATTTGTTTGGAATTGGACCCACAATGTTGGCCTACATTCTCTGCTCTGTACTGTGGCTGTGTTTAGATGCTGTAAAGTGGTGGTATAAAGTGTCACATCACACATTCTCGTACACATATGAGGTAATAAATATGGTCTAATTACAAAATAAATTATAGAATCCGTCTATAAATGACGATGAAATTTTTTAAGCACACATCTTTAGAGATTATGTTATTGTAACAGTTTAGTGTCTAATCATATTCTAATTAGGCTCATTAGATTCATCTCACGATCTGCAAACCGACAAGTGTGTCATGTGCCAAAAAATAGGGCCTAGAATGATAGGCCCACGAGGCCGGGGGGGACGGCGCGCGCAAGCGCGTGCCTCCGCCTCCACCTCCCTTCCGCGGATTTTTCGGAAATTAATTAGAGAATAAAGAAGTAAAATGATTAGGATTATCTTAGGCTTTTTGGTGTGCAAGAGGATATTCCAAGAAAGACCCTTATTAGGAAAATAAATAGGATTGCTTGTGAAAAGATATTCCAATCTATAAGGAAACCTTTTAAAGAGATTGCTTTTGCGTTACAAGTCCCACAAACCGGCTATAAAAGTAAGGGTCTGTAATCTTTCAGGGCAACAAGCAAATAAAGAAATTATTTCCTCCCTCTCTCTTCCTCTACCGCGGCCACCCCTGCCCTGCGCCCCCCAGGCCGCCGCTGCCGCCACCTCAAGCGCCGGGTTCCTAGAGGTGTTCGCGTCTGTTGCCTGTTGGCCAGTTATTAGTACATATTGTTTGTATTCTTGATATGATGAGGCAGGGCACAATCAATAATGCTACTGCTGTCATAAAAAAAAAACTAATGATGCTGCTAATACTAAAAATTTGAGCCCGTTTACAGTATTTTTTTTTCCAAATATATATTATATATACTTTCTTAATAATGGCTAAAATTACTTGGATGGTGGCACCCTCAGCTCGCCGTCGTGGATGGAGTGGACTCCACGAGGAGATGAAAGGCACACTTGCTCCACTCCACTCTCTAGAACCTAGACCCCTAGATAGCTTACATTGATCTCACGATGGGCCACCAAAACCAAACAATCGAGGCGCCGCTCCTGCAACATCATCAACAACAAGAAGATGAAACGACGTCTGGCGGCGGCGGCGGCGAGGCGGACAGCCACGGTCATCGCCGCGGGAGCAACAACAAGCTCACGTTCCTCCCGCTCGTTTTCCTCATCTACTTCGAGGTGGCCGGCGGGGCGTACGGTGCGGAGCTCGCGGTGAAGGCGGCCGGCCCGCTGTTCACGCTCCTGGCCTTCCTCATCTTCCCGTTCGCGTGGGGCGTGCCGGAGTCGATGGTGACAGCCGAACTCGCGGCCGCGCTCCCGGGCAACGGCGGCTTCGTGCTGTGGGCCGACCGCGCCTTCGGCCCGCTGGCCGGCTCGCTCCTCGGCACGTGGAAGTACCTCAGCTGCGTCGTCAACGTCGCGGCGTACCCGGCGCTCATCGCCGACTACCTCGGCCAGCAGGTGGCCGGCGGGGCGCGCATGGCCACGGTGGCCGGCATCACGGTGCTGCTGTCGCTGGTGAACTTCACGGGGCTGAGCGTCGTCGGGTGGGGGCGCCGTGGCGCTGGGGCTCGTGTCCCTCGCGCCGTCCGTGCTCATGACGGCCATGGCGGTGCCAAGCTGCGGCCGCGGCGGTGGACGGCGGTGACGACCACGGGGCAGGGGAGCAGGGCGGACTGGCCGCTCTTCTTCAACACGGTGTTCTGGAACCTCAACTACTGGGACAGCGCCAGCACCATGGCCGGCGAGGTGGAGCGGCCGGAGCGCACGTTCCCGCGCGCGTTGGGTGTTGCCGTCGTGCTCATCGCCGCCAGCTACCTGCTACCGCTCATGGCCGCAACCGGCGCCACGGACGCGGCGCCGGAGGCATGGACGAACGGCTACTTGGCAGATGCTGCAGGTACGTACGTGCTGTCCATGACGTGTCGACATACTCCAGTATCCACGATAGGACTGCGAGGTATGGAACAAAAGCGATAGATAGCGTTAGGTATAATGACGACTTGTCGTCTCGACTATATTCTCTATTATTGGGTTATCTTTTTTAGAGACCACGTCGTTCCGTGTTTTTATTAAGCTGGAGAAAAATGAGAACGGGCCGAGATCAATTAACTGTGGCTGTTTTTTAATCACCGTGGCGAATTAAAAAAATCTGGCGTTGTTAATCGAGGCATTAACCGTAAGGGGTTTGGAAAAAAAAAAACCGCGTAAGATTTGTCAAAGGCTATACAGATATTTTGTGTAGCAGTGTCGATTATTCCTATTATTTATACGAATGTGTTTCCCAATTGTCAATCGCGAAAAACATCAATACCTAGTTGGTGCGCTGGTCCGGAGTTCGTGAATCTTGAGGTCTCGTCTCCCCGATTGGCCTGAAAATGGACCTTGGGTCGCTGTATGGCATGGGCGGCGGTCTGGACTGACTGCTGGTAGTGACATGGAAACCGAGGTACGGCAATTGGCAAAGCATCAGGAGAGATTGTGGTCGACGAGCATGTGCTGCGGTGGGGACAAAGTTTTTTTGACAGAAAGCATGATTTTATTGATCAGCAGCAGATTGCTGCAACAGCAGTACATAGTGGAATATTTACATCATGCAGAGCGTCTCGTAGAGGGCACCTGCAGACATGATTATTGTTGCTACAAGTAGTAACAGCTGGATTTGTAGGACAATCCAGGCGTCGAAACGCTTGATTTGCTAAAGAGTGAGCCTGTGCATTTAGTCTTCTTTCGATCTTCGTCACCTTGATTTCCCTGTTTTTGATTTCATTGAAGAAGATCTGAGTATAAAGCTTCATTCTCCAATCTGGGGGTGATTCAGTATTGGCCTTTGAAAGGTAATCTGCTAGATTCTGGTTGTCCGTGTAAAACTCAACTTGTCGCATCTGGAGATGTGCTGTAATGCAAGCTGCTAGAGCTAGTGCAGCGCCTTCTGCCATAACCACTGACGAGCATCCTGTGACCTGTGCTTGGATATGGAATTTGAGCTGGTTTATTGGGTCTAGGATGTAGACACCAAGGCCAGCTTTCCTTGAACTTTGTTGCCCACTATCAGGGGCAAGAGAGGCATCTGCAAAGCACTTGATCAGATGGCTTGGATCCTGCAAAATGGTTAATCCGTGCTGATTTGTTGGCACTGTGATGGGATCATGCTGCTGCTCCGTGGGCTGATGACGCCCTTGCTGGGGTTGATCACCTGCAAAAATGTTACATTGAGGTGGCAGAGGGATTGTTGCATTGACTCCATTGTTATTTTGATCAGGTTCTTGCAGGGTGGATGAAATGGTTATTTTTATATGCGCCTGCAGAACACTCCACTGTTTTTTATTAAACCTGCAATCATTCCTAGCCTTCCAGATGAACCAAAGTGTCGTCATTATTGTGTTCAAGTCATCGTCAGTAGTAGATGCTGTTATGATCGTTGTCAAAGCCTCCTGTACGCCATCCTGTTCAAGGGGAAGAAGTGTAGATCTAAAAGGAGGGTTAGCTGAAAACCAAACTGCCCTTGGGAAGTTACAATGGAAAAATAGATGGGAGTCGTTCTCAATTTGACCGCAATAAGAACATGTCCTCTCAATTTTGCTGGACAATTTACCTCCTCTTTCACCTGTAGTAAGGGCCCTTCTAATCAGCCTCCAAGCAAAAATCTTGACATTTGGAGATATGTTCCTGTGTTTCCAAATTTTTTGAAGGATCTGAAGTGCTTGAGGAGTTAAACTTCGTGGACCCTGTTCTGGAAGTTGGACCTGTAACTGGCTGTTTAGAAATCTAAAAGCTTCTTTAGTAGTGCACTCTCCTTTGTTGGAGGGAATCCACCTGACAACATCTTTCTTATCTGAGGGGATAATTGTAGTGTTCAAAATAGTTTCAGTAGCAACTGGGTCAAAGATATCATTAATTAAGTCACGGTTCCAAATATTGATGTTAGACATCCAAAGATCTGATACATTAGAAGGAAGATTACTGACAGTGATAGGCAAGTTGAGGTGGCTATGAATTTCCTTCCAGATGCTACACCAAGGGGACAAAGTTGGCAAGAGCTTGCTTTCAGCCTTGGGAGGCATCCAAAATATCCTTACAGCACGTTTTCTTCTCTCCTTGTCCCTGAACGCGATCTGTGCGTTCGTTGCAGGCATCATCGGAGGCCCATGGCTAAAGTTGTGGACGCAAGCCGGCGCGGTGCTCTCCTCCATCGGCATGTTCGAGGCCCAGCTAAGCAGCGGCGCGTACCAGCTTCTGGGCATGGCGGACCTGGGCCTGCTCCCGTCCGCTTTCTCCCGCCGCGCCACCGGCTGCTGCTGCTCCCGCACCCCGTGGGTGGCCGTTGCCGCCTCCTCGGCCGTCACCCTGGCCGTCTCCTTCCTGGCGTTCGACGAGGTCGTCGCCACCGCCAACTTCCTCTACAGCCTCGGCACGCTGCTGGAGTTCGCCGCCTTCCTCTGGCTCCGCGCCACGCAGCCCGACCTCAAGCGGCCCTACCGCGTCCCGCTGTCGTCGCTGCCCGCGCTCGCCGCCATGTGCGCGGTGCCGTCGGCGTTCTTGGCCTACGTGTGCGTCGTCGCCGGCTGGAAGGTGTTCGCGCTCGCCGGCGCGCTCACGGTGGTCGGCGTCGGGTTGCACGGCGCCATGAGGCTGTGCAGGGCCAGGAGGTGGCTCAGGTTTGAAGGCCAGGAGGTGGCTGCACACACGGTTTGAATATGAACTTTGAAGTTTGAACTGTCACGGGCAGGCAGATCAATCGATACGAAAAACAGCCAAACTGGAGATGCAGTACATTTCTGATTCCAAACCTGTAAAAATGTAATTCATCATGTACTAAAGATTTGTGTCGTGTCATACATACATATATCCATGCGCTCACATATACATACAGATATTCGCTTCATATTTACGACTTCTTCTATACATAATACAAATCTGATCTGACAATGGCATCTACATGACCAGTAAGTAGCTCAATAATCAAGAACATGCAGGGACACGAGAAAAGGGATGGATGGATGGATGTCTAGTCTCTGCTACTGCTAGAGGTAATCCAGAAGATATCTGCATCGATGATTCACATGGACACGAGAAGCACGGCGACGGCGGCCAGAGCCGTCAAGCCGGCGCGCGACAACGGCAACCCACGGGACCCGCCGTTGTAAGGGTTGAGCGTGCCGCTCGGGCCGAACGACCCCGTGCCATTGAAGGAGCCCGGCGGGGTGCCGAAGCCAGGTCAAGGCCGCCTCCAGACGGCGGGGAGAAGCCGGACGGCGGTGCGAAGCCTGACGGAGGACTGAACTCCGACGACGGCGGGCTGGAGCCGACTGGCGGCGTGAAGCCCGTCGGAGGGGAGAGGCTGGTCGGCGGGCTCGCGCTCGAGTTGGAGCCTCCCGACGTGGAGCTGCAATCGAGGAACCAAGAAAAACGAGATCACGTCAGGTTGTTATCAGAACAGAACTGGTTGCAGAGATTTTGAAATATATAAACCGTGCTCACCTTCCCGCGAAAACGCAAGACCCTGAACCTGAAATGAATCACACGATCGAAGGCGTTAGTTAATCTCTTGATGTAAAAAATGAAAGGAAAATAAAGAAAGACGAAGCTTAAAAATTGCTGCTATAAACAAAGGATTGTGACTGTGATTACTTGGGTCATTGGTGGTGGTGGTGGCGGTGCCGTTGAAGGAGCAGGTAGCGCCGGTGGCGACGTTCTTCTGGTAGTAGTCGTTGTAGGCGTAGGACGCGAGCGCCGGCAGGTTGTTCTGCTGGTAGCAGGCGCCGCCGGGCTGGATGGCGGAGCAGTCGGCGTGGCCCGGCCCGCACGCCCAGTTGAGGCCGGCCTGCAGCGCCGCCTGGTCCGCGTTCTGCAGCGCCACGCAGAACGTCCCCGTCGCCAGCGACCGCCTCTGGCTCTGACCCCCGGGTACCCGTAGTAGTGGTACGGCACCACAGCCGCGCCGCCGCCGGCGAGGTCCGCGGCGATCACGGGGACACGCGAGACGCCGAGCGCGCGCATCGCGGCGTACGCGGCGTCGACCTTGGCGTCGACGCTGGACTCGGACGGTCGCGACTTGAGGAACAGCGGCGAGCCGGACGACTCGAGGAACCGCAGGACGTGGGCCACGACGGCCGACCACGCCGGGTCCGCCAGCGCCTCCCCGGACACCGCGCTGGACACCTTGACGCGGTCGCCGAGGCCGGCCGCGGCGAGGGCCGAACGGAGGTTGACCATCGCCGGGACCAGGAAGTAGGCGCTGCTGCTGCTGCTGCTCGGGGAGGTCGCCGCCAGCAGCACGTCGTCGCCCGCCAGGACGTGCGTGATCCTGGTCGCCGGGAGGAACCGCGCGACGTTGGCGGCGACCCAGACGTCGGCCTCCTCCTGGAACTCAGCCACGTGCTCCAGCTGCTCGTTGGGGATGGTGACCATCACCTCCGCGTCATGGATGCCTGCCAGGGAGCTCAGCAGCGCAGGGTCCGCTGCGCACACGCGAGCTTGCCTCGTCTGCTTAGACTGAACGATCTTGACGAACTCTGACGGAGAGTTTTCTGAAGCCATCAGTACTGCGCCTGTGGGTTTTGGTTTGTGAAAAATAGAAATTTCTACTGTCAGCAAATACGGATTTAGCCCAAATAGCAAATGCAGCCCAATACTGTACACTGTAATTCAGACTTCAGTATTTCAGAGCAGTAGTTTCAGACTAAATTAATCACGGGTTACACTTGGCAAACGGCATCGTTGATTTTATAAAACGAGACAATAGTGACAAGATTGTTCAGATAAACTTGGGCATGGCACGAGTGTCCTTACGCCTTTGTTGACTCAAGATAAGGCATGGAAAGGGTGTAAAAGGCACAAGCATATCCCTTACCCCTTTGTAGCTTATTAAAAAGAAAGTCCCATTGCAATCCTCTGAACTTTATTCAGTTATCGGCATAGTACAGGACATCATGTATTTCTAGTGAAGGAAAGCATCTTTACGGACGGAAAAGAAAGTAGGTTCTATGCATTGTATATGACAGAAAAGAATAAAATGAGGGAGGAATCCGGTGCCTCTGAAGACTCGAGGGAAAAGGCGTGAAAACCTGTGTAGAACGTAACAAACATACCTGATGCGTTGCAGAGAAGGAAGGCGAGCGAGAAGAAGATGCATCCTTTCCATCGTTTCTGCAACATCCTCGCACCCACAAGATGTGCAGTCCAAGGCCTTGTGTTGTGCCAGCGACTCCGATGATAACTGAAACTATCAGCTGGACGGTTTCAGAGTTTAGTTTAATGGAGAGAAAACTGAAAATATATACCCCCTCTGTTGAAGAATGTTTTAGTTTTTGTCTGAAAATGTATCCAAGTAAACATAACAGAATATACATCAATGTCTGCTACAGCGTGAAATGAGTTTTTTTTTTGTTGAGTTTAATATGAAGCATGTACAAATAGTGCATTTATTTAGCATTGCATATATGAATAAATTCTTATAAAAACTGATCAAATTAGAAGAGTCTCACCTAAAACAAAATTAAAATGGCATGTAACTTAGAACTTAATGAGTACTCACTCCGTAGTCGCTTTGACTTGTTAGGTGCATCCATTAAGTTATGCATCTAAATATAATAGCAAAGTTAAAGTGACTTATAATTTGAAACGGTGGAAGTAGCATTTACGTTCTCATGCCAACCACATAAAAGCAGTCATTTGACTTATGTATCCTATAACTTCCATACTTTTTCCGTCTTAATTCTTAAACTACAGGTCATTTGAGAATTAACCTAGGTCAAATGTCTCTAAGTATGAACAAACATTTGGGAGAAAATATATTCACATATATAAGTTCAATTACATGAAGACGGAAAAACATATTTAATTGCGAATTTGATATTATCCATAGTGATGTGTTTTTTTTTATTTTGTCGTCAAAGCTAGAAAAGTTGTACTCTCTCGATTCCAAAAAAGAAATCTATGTTTGGAACGTGCCAAAAAATTTGAAACTTGAACAATTTCATGGAATACCATCAACATTCATACTGCCAAATTTGGTATTATACTTGTCAGTTATTTTCTCTAAATGTTTGATAAATTTTAAAAATCGTTTCACCCTTGAGAAATGGGAATTATATTTTTATTGAGACTGAAACAATACTCAAGAAACCGCCCACGGTTAATCAACCGATTAACCGTGACCCTAGCTTCGTGGCGGTTACAAAAACCGCCACGGAAAACCCAAAAATAACCGCCACGGATAATCAAGACAGTACTAGTGCAATGAATGAATTATAACAAATTTGAAACGAATATATTAAAAAAAACAAATTTGAAACGAAGAGAGCGGAACAGTTGTGTAAAGAGTCGTGTGACAACAAAACAGTGCTTGTATTAAAGACTAGTTAGGCTGCGTGTCAAGATGATAGCCAGGTTAGGTTGGCTACAGATGTTTCGAGTTCCAAGCAGAGGTGGAAGTGAAAGCAACCACGTACGATGCATCCAGAACCCAACAGCAGCAGCGTGTATGTGTATGTATCACTATCAGTGACGTCGAAACTGCTGATATGCTATGCAGACTCTCCTCCTCCTGGTGTAATAAGTGTCTGGCCAAGAAACTGTGGGAGCGGAGAGCACAGGCCGTCACTGAGGCTGAGTGAAGGCGAGGACCCATACCGGCCGTCTAATCCAGATGGTTGGTGAACTAAAACACCTACCTAATCGGACTAGTTTGTGAGCAGTGTGTTGCCTTCAGTATGCATGGTGATCGTTATGCGGCATGCCCAGGCCATCATCAGAACTAATAAGCTGCTGAATGGAAGGTTGCAGGCGAGGGAAGGAAACATATGGACGCATCATGAGAACTAATAAGCTGGAAATTAAGGCAATAGCAGGCGATGAGGATCGCCTGCAACTGCAAGAAATGGGGAAGCTAGCTAGCCATGGGCGGGCGTACCTGGTGCTGAAGCTCCGTCGAGTTTACGTTCCCGACGGGCTCCGATCCGATCCAATCGTCTTGAGCTGGCTTGCTTCTCCCGGACGAAACCGATCGAAAGCCTAGGCTGCCTCGATCGGGATATTAATTTGGTATACAGGCACAGTCCCCGAAATGTGATGGAGCGAGCGAGCGGGTGGTAACGGCGGAGAGAAGGCCCTGGCTGGTGGCTGCCCTGGCTGGCTTTATACGCACAGGCACAGGCACAGCAGCGAGCGCCAAGTGCAGACTCTGAGCAGGTTCGATTAGGACGTTTGGTGACGCGCGCTAACCGACGCCACTGTGGCTGGTGACGCGGCGGTTTAGCCGGCCTCTCAAAGCTGCACAAGATACCGAGTGGGACGAGATGAATGAGGCGGTGGGTGCAGCGGCCAAAGAAAAAAAACGGAAACGGCATTGCCTTTCTCTTCTCTTGCGATGATACCATGTGTCAGTCTTTCAGGTGTGTATGTATGTTGATGCTGATGGTTCTGTGGGATATATGGCGGCGGCCATGCCCAGGCCCAGCCCGGCCGGATGTTGTTAGTAATAATAATAATAGAGAATTTTTACTGTACTTGGGAGGAACGGGTTCCTCCCGTTAAGCTAGTTTTTGCTGGTTCCTCCCCAATTATAGTAAAAAGGGTAGTTTAGTCTTTTGAATAGCAGCTTTTAGTTGAGAATCACCACACGGCCTTATGCGAGGAGAGCACAACCAGGCGAGCGCCCGCCCCGGCGACGCGGTCGGACGGGCAGGGGGCCCTCCCTCGGTGCCTGCCTTCCCGGCGCGCGGCGGCAGCCACCCCAGCGATGCGGCCGGATGGGCGGGGGCCCGCCCTCGGCGCCTGCGTTCGCCTGCGCCGATCCTCCGTACCCCTTAACACCACCGCGCCGCCACGCCCACGGCCGCCAAGCTCTCCGCCGATGAGGTCACACGCGGCATCGAGGACCACCGGCCACAGCGCCACATCCGCCGTGTATCCGGCTACGTCGAGCCTACGCCGCGTCGCGGCCACCAGGATCAAGGACCTCTCCGGCTGGGAGCGAAGGCGTGTCTCCATTGGCGTCGAGGCCGTGCATGACAAATCTTAGGCTAGCAGCGAGCTTCTAATTTGAGAGTTCCAAGTGCGATGGTGATGTCGACGCCCACATCCAGCATTCCGTCCCGGCCGCCCTCGTGCCCTCTGGCCTCTGCCGCACTCGCCCGGTCTTGCAGTTTGTTCATCACTCCGGCGCGGCACGGCGCGGCCGTGCGTCTAGCACCGGCGAGCCCCAGGCTGCAAAAGCGCCAGCTAGCTCGATTTGCAGAGACCTTCGCCGTCGCCCTGCTCCCTGGCTCACCATCTTCCCATGGCCACCTTGCAGGAGCTTGCCCGCCCAGCAAGTGCTGCTGGACGCTTCTTGCGTATTTATGTTGTATTTGGATAAATTTTTTCTAATGGATAAGGGACGTATATTGCGTATGCACAACGACACCATGACATCACCATGCTAGCAACGACAGAGCTTCGAGAACAGATCACGCACGCAGCACGCCGCATTGCCGGCCGGTTGCTTGCGTCGCGTGCTCGGCTCGGCCATGCCCAGGACCTTGTGTTCGCTGGAGCTAGCTGGCGGCAGCTATGCGAATTGCGTATGGCCGCATTTCTGAGAGAGGCTCTGTTTCGATGCTTCCGCCACCGGCGCGTCAGAAGAACGGCCCGTGCCGTCACGGGCCTCGCCGACGTCGAGGAAGGAGGCCGGCAGACTGCGTGACTGCGTCCGGAGGGGATGAGTGGCGTCGGCGGAGCGTGTCGGGGCGACCGGACGAGCAGGAGGCGTGCTTCAGGGGCCGAGCAGGAGGTTTGGTGCTGGTGGCGGCGATGGCAAATTGCGGCGAGAACGCCATGAGTGCGGCGGCGTGGGGGCGGCGGCGTGGGAGCTAGGGATGGGATAGCGGCATGGGGGCGGACGAGCACGGCGGGAAGTGCGCCGGAGCGGGGATCGGATGAACGATTTTTTTTTTTTACTTGACGACTCCTCGAACCTGATTCCGAATCGGCTTCAATCACATGAAGTTAGGAGAAGCTGCTCCTTATTAGACTAAAAAGACCATTATACCCTTCAATATTTATTATAATTCAGTTCTTATCTGTGTGAGTTCTTATCTCCGCAGCGGTTCTCTATTGGTTTCCTCCTTTTTCACCATTGGATCACACCAAATGGAGCGCCCATATTAATTCCAAGCGTCCGTAAAAACTCTCATAATAATATATACAATTGCGTGCGTGGAAGTGACAGCCGCCGGTGTCGCCGAAAGATGGCACGCAAATATTCTTTGAATTCCAATTCCTTGCGGGCTGCAGCAGAATGGAGTGCCAATGCCAAAGCCAGATGCAGAATCAAATCCCTTTTACAGCCATATGGTGTGATGTTCAAGTTAGAAAGATACTTGTACAAGGCTGGATGAGAGCTAAGCTAAGTCGACGATTACAGACAGGTACGCACGCAGCACAAACTAGTCCAAAGAAACAAAGAAAGACAATTGATTCGTCTTGGTACAACTCCGAGCTGAAAGGCAAACCAGAGACGGAGAAAAACGAACCCCGTCCACACATGCATGTGGTCAAACCAAAAAAAAAGGGAGCGAGTTTGGCCGGCCACCGCATCTATCGGCGCGGGCGCGGCGACCGTTCGAGCAGGTGGCCATCCGCGCATCCGCTTCCATTCCTCTTCCAAGTTCCAACCAAACTTGATCCGTCCCTTAGATTCTGCTCCAACTCCAGAGCCAAATCATCCATTCCGAGCTAGCCAAATCATCAGCAGCCGAGATAGATATGCATATGCTGTTTGCAAGGATGTTCATCGTCCACCCATCCATCCGGCCGGGTTGGCTAACTTTATAGATTGAATCATCCTAAGTGGAATTCAAAGGCTAGTTTTCCTATTTTTTTGAACATGTGTGCCTTTTCCGATTGTTTTATGGATAAGTCTCAGCCTCAAGTAGAGCGCCACGAGTGCTTGCTGCGTCCTGCCTTTCCATTGCTGACGGGGTTCTCACATGCATGCATGCACAAGGCAAAGAGATGATACACCCACTCTGTCGGCCCCCACTTTACATTACATCCTTTCTTTTGTACCCGTCAGAGATAGTCTTTCCTACCGGCAACCTGCCTATGTTTCCATACCCGCACCGATCGATCGAGCATAAATCTTATCTTACTGTTGTGTTAACTAGTCTTATAGTGTTCATTATTAACCGACGGCTTTGTACATTAGAGCGTGAGCTTACAACTGTCCTAATCTCCACTTTCATCTTATCTTACTGTTACTAATTGATGGTTTATGTCTCCCAAATGAAAAAGAGAGAGAGAGGAAATCATGCCTTTTTTTTTCTTAATCACACAAAAGCTTTGTGCGTATTCATATTAAGAAAGAAGATGTTTCGATAAAAGGGATTGGCAATAGATTCTCAAGAAGCTCGGGGAATCCCAAACCCGCAATCACGACTTATCATATTACTCATTGCACAAGACAACTGGAATTCTAGGGGCCTTGGGGGAGATTAGGCCCGCGAGGATTCGCGGGCGCCGGCTCTTTCGGCGCACCTACCACTAGTTGCCCGCTGAACAATTCCATAAGGGGCTCCATGTTCTCCGGGTCTTGACCGAAGCAATGGTCGTCACACTTCTTGTAGCGGAGGTGCCCGGTCAAGCCTTTTCTTCACAAGGTATTCGCCCGCTTGAAACCGGCAAGCGAGAGAGGCCCGGGCAACGATTCGCAAGATTGTGTGGGCAACCTCGGCTGCGACGTGGCGTAGCAAAGGGAATTTGGCGGGGGCCATGGCCCCTAACATCACAATAAATTGTTTTTATAGAACATATAATTTAATAATTTATATTAGAAAAGTATAATGAATGCTTTTGTCATATATTTTTATGACTTCTCCAAAACAAATCACACAAATTCATATTTTATCTTGGCTGGTATTTTATGATTAATTCTCGATTTATTTGTCCGTCGGCCGTTTATCATGGAAAGAATAGCGTGCATGGTCAAATCGATTGCAAAATTCAAGCAAATAATATACAACCAGTTCTTATATGGTTGGCCGCCCCCTTATGCATAATTTCTTACTGCGGCGCGACGTGGCGTTGACCATCACATGCAATGGCAACAACGGCGGAGGTCGCGGCTTCACGATCTCGGCCCCTAAAGTTACGGAAGCGGCGGCGTGGTGAAGCCCGTGTTTGCGGGCGGCGATGGCGGCGATGTCCCACATTACGCAGGCGCGTGCACAACGCTCGCCCAACATGCGTGTAGCCGGCACTTCCCGATCCACCGTACATGGATCCGTCGATTGTCGCCGGCCGCGAGAGGGTAGTCCCCCGCACCATCGGTGGCCTCATTAGCCTCGGGGGGAGCCGTCGAACACCGCGGCCCGGCGAGGCGGCGCGAAGAACGTGTTTGCGAGCATCGAGTGGAGGGCTTGCGTGTTTGCGCCGACCCCTACTTGTGGGGCTTCATGCTCTGTCGTGGCGCTTGGCGGAGGCTGCGGAGCACCCCAACTACGAGGAGAGCGAAGCCATGAGCTCCGGCAACATCGGATCGTCCCGTCGGGTCCCGACAGTCTGCGGCGCCCAAATGTGGAGCCGGTGTGGACGGATCGATCTCGATTGGGGGTCGCGATGGCCAACACATTAGTCCTCGTGAAACGTGCGGGAAAAGAAAAATAATTTGGAAAGGATGTGAAGGCCACTTCATCACAGGTCAAAATGTCAACGGGTACCAAACCCGTGTAATGTAACCTCCTAAATTACGGGGCCCACATGCACTTATCATTGTCATTAAGACCTCGATCATTATGCACGAGTTCCCAATAATCTAGAAAGTGCTATTAACCTTCGAGAACAGGATCTCATTAACAAGTCACTCCAAAGTATTACAACACTTTATTCAAAATACATCAGAGTAAACGGCGGAAGAATTTTGTTCAAATAAACAAACTTAGGTAACATTATTACAAGCCCGAAATTATTGGAGTAACATGATACATTTAATACACCGACAACCCTGCCCAAGGGTTCAACTCTACTCGTCATCTTCCTCCCGGTACACCGTCATGCGGCGGAGGGACCAAAACAAGCCCGCTCATGACACGCTCCCCGCAACAAGGGTCAAAGAACCCCGAAATGCGAGAGTACTCAACAAGACTTACCCGACAAGAAAAGAGGAGAAGACTCAGGAATGCTGGTCTTAGGAGTCAAGGTAAGGCTTAAGCAAGAAGTCAAGAATTCTTTTTGCAGAAAAGCTTACTATAAGCGGCACTGCGGTAGAGTGGAAAGGAAAAGGACGAGCAGGGGCAAGAGCTCACTGCGAACTCGATGCGCACGATGGTGAGGACGGAGGGTGACCGGAGGTAGGTCGACGACGACGATGGCGGGCGGCGGCGGCTGCCTTGATGACTTCGGACGGCGTTCGGCCGACCGGAGACTCGGCTGGGCACAAGGGCGGGTCGATCATGACCACATCATCAAGGCGCTTCAAAAGGATAAGCTATTTGGCCGAAAAGCTCACCTGAAGGACCGGACGGCGGCGGCGGGCTCGCGGGCGGCGCCGCTGGGACGGCCGCGAGGAAGACGACTCGCAAGCGTTGCGGGCGGCGGAAAGGCTGCGGCCCGGGCTGTGGAGGAGCGTGAGGGGTTGCGAAACTATGGGCGAACTAAGGCGGGCGAGAAGGCTGCGACGACGAGCGAATTCCGGCGGCGGGCGGCGACGACTCGGGTGGCGGCGGTTTCGGAAAAAGGAGAAGAACGTCGACGGCGGCCGACTTATAAAGAAAAGAGAGGGATGGTGAGGTGGTCGGGGCATTCGCGGTCGTCCACGACGTCGACCACGTGGCCGGCGGACGCGCCGAACGAAGAACGCCACGGCGCTCGGCGGCCGGCCAAGCATGGCCGTGTACGCTGAATTCCCTATTCATTGAAAGCACCATAAACCCTAACTTGCTGAAATTTTGCCAAATTCTCCCAAAATTTGAACTGAACTTGAAAAACTCCAAAAGTGACTTAGCCTAATTTTTCAAGATCTACAATTTTCACAATTGGAAGATTTTCAAATTCGGCCGCTAAATATGACTTTTTGAAAAGGGGTCAAAAGGGACAAATTTGAATTCAAAATTACTTTCAAATTTATTCAAAAACTTTGTACACCTCTTTTGTACATCAAAATAAGATCTACAACTTGGCTTTTGGAAATTTTTGCAAATTTTGCTTAGATTTTGAATTATGGAAAAGGGGTAAAAGAGAGAATGGAATTAGGGTTTTTGAAGCTCAATTCAAACTTGAATTTGATTCAAATTTTAGATTCCCAACCTATACTATCAACCCATCATACAACAACACACTTAGGATCAAAAACATAAATTTTAAAATTAATCACTCTAAAATTCTTAAGCACAAACAATTCTCTAAAAATATAAACTTATTTTAATTCGATGCATTTCAAATTTTCTAATCATGCATGCTTTGCGATGATCATGATGACATGGCAATATTTTAGTTGATTAACACCGAGGGGGTGTTCTGACCTTTCCCCGAAAGAAATCTCGCCCCGAGATTTAAAGCTCAGGGTTAAGTAACGACAAAGGAAATGTGTCAAGCAAACACATCTCAAACTAGTTCATAAAGCGGGTAAGGTTGTATCTAATATGCTACAAGAATTTTAAGAACAAGCTATAACTCGGGGAAATTGTAACCTAGATAGAAGCAAGAAATTCCGGGAAGTGCTCTTGCGGATATTCCTCGACTCCCGGGTAGCTTCTTTTTTCGAATGTTGATTCCATTGGATCTTATACCATTTGGTTGTTCTTCTACGAGTGACACGATCTTTACGGTCAAGAACTTGAGCAGGATATTACGAATAGACCGGATCAGGTTCAAGTGCAACTCCTTCAATATCAACCACTTGATCGGGCACTCGAAGACATTTCTTCAAGCGGGATACATGGAACACATTATGCACGAAGAAAAGGTGTTACGTAACTCAGCACGATATGCTAATTTTCCACATCTTTCCGAATCGGAATGATCCAATATAACGAGGTGCTAACTTTCCTTTGATTCCAAATCTTTTTACTCCTTTCATAGGTGATACTTTTAAATAAACAAAATCTCCCACTTCAAATGTCAAAGATTGACGCCTTTTATCCGCATAACTTTTCTGTCGAGACTGAGCTACTTTCATATTTTCTTGTATGACACGAACCTTCTCTTACGCCTCTTTTACTAAATCCACACCAAAGAACCATCTTTCTCTAGGTTCGGACCAATTCGGAGGAGTTCTACATCTGCGACCATATAAAGCTTCAAAAGGTGCCATCTTAATACTCTCTTGATAACCTGTTGTTGTAAGAGAATTACGCGAGAGGTAAACATTCATCCCATTTTTCTTGATAAGTGAGAACACGGGCTCGTAACATATCCTCTAGAATTTGATTAACCCTCTCGGTCCGTCCATCGACCGTGGGTGATAAGCTGAACTATGATTGAGCTTGGTTCCCAATGACTTTTGTAATTGTTTCCAAAATTTATTCATAAATATTGAACTTCTATCGAAACAATATTCTTTGGTGCACCATGCATCGAATATATCGAGCAATATATAACTTCGGCATAGGTTTTTTGCGAGAATAATCGTCCTTTACAGGCGAGAAAATGTGCTATCTTAGTAAGACGATCCACAATAACCCAAATGGAATTAAAACCCCTTGATGTCTGGGTAAACCAACAATAAAGTCCATGGTAATTTCCTCCCATTTCCAAGGCGGAACAGGCGGTGGATTTAAGCGTCTGCGGCTTTCATGTGTCTTTGCCTTTACTCGGCGACATGTATCACATTTAGCCACATAACGAGCAACTTCTATCTTCATCTTAGTCCACGGAATCTCTGTTTTAAGTCCCGATACATCTTGGTGCTTCCGGGTGAATGGAATACCTAGTCAAGTGTGCTTCATCCAGGATCTGTTGGCGTAACTCGGGGAATCTTTGGTACTACCAGGCGATTCTTGAACCATAACACATCCGCTTCATCAATTACGAAACAAGATGGCTTTCCACTTCTAACTTTCTCTTTGATACAAGCTACACCTTTTTTTTTTTCTCTCCGGCGGCTATAATCGATCTCGGATATTTGATTCTACGGTGATCTTTGGATAGAGTCCTTTGTTCAATAATTTCCAAATTCAACTTTTCCATATCTTGACACAAGGTCTTATTCAATAAACTTATTTCAAGACAATTGCATTGAGACTTTTCGACCGAGTGCATCGGCAACCACATTTGCTTTACCGGGATGGTAATGCACTTTCAGATCATAATCCTTGATCAACTCTAACCATCTTCTTTGCCTCATATTCGGATCAGATTGAGTGAAGATATACTTTAAACTCTTATGATCGAGTATAAATGTGGCAAGTGTTGCCCAAACAAATAATGACGCCAAATCTTCAGTGCATGAACAACTGCAGCTAATTCTAAATCATGAGTTGGATAATGTTCTTCATGACGTTTAAGTTGTCCGGAGGCATAAGCAATAACCCTTCTTTCTTGCATCAAAGACACACCCAAGGCCAATACCGGAAGCATCACAATAAACATCGAGCGACTTCTCAATATCCGGTTGAGCTAATGCGGTGCGAGTTAATGCCTTCTTGAGAATCTTGAAAGCTTTCTCACACTCGGATGACCGGACAAACTTAGTTTGATTCTTCAACAACTTCGGTGATAGGCTTTGTTACTTTTGAAAAGTCGGAATAAACCGACGGTAATAACCCGCCATTCCAGAAAAGCTGCGGACTTGATGCACAAAGTGGTTGGGGCTTCCAATTGAGAATATCCTTAACTTTACTTGGATCAATTGAAACTCCATCGGTGACAACACATGACCCAAGAATTGTACTTTCTCTAACCAAAACTCACACTTACTGAACTTGGCATATAAATGATGATCTCTTAGACGTTTCGAACAATTCGAAGATGCTCGGCATGTTCTTCTTTGTTCTTGGAATATATCAATATATCATCAATAAATACCACTACAAACTTGTCAAGCTCGACATGAATACCGTATTCATCGGATACATGAAATGATTTGGGGCATTGGTTAATCAAAAGACATCACCAAATACTCATATAGACCATATCGGTAGTGAAAGCGAGTCTTTGGAATATCTATCGGTCTAATCTTAATCGATGATATCGACCGACCTCGGTCAATCTTAGAAAAGACTTTTGCTCCGACAAGTTGATCAAAAAAGCAGATCAATGCGGGGCAAAGGATACTTATTTTTAATCGTCACTTCATTCGGTGGGACGATAATCGACACACATCCTCAAAGTGTGATCTTTCTTTTCACAAATATTGCGGGGGGCACCCCAAGGTGATGAACGGGTCGAATAAAACCTTTATCCAACAATCCCTCGCAATTGGGTTTTTAGCTCGCTAATTTCTTTAGGTGGCATTCTATATGCTCTCCGGATATTGGGGCGGTTCAGGCTTCGGATCTATTCCGAACTCCACATCTCCGTACGGCGGTAAACGAGGTAAATCTTACGGAAACACATCCAGGGAATTCACAAACTCTTTGGAATATCCTTTATTTTCTTAACGGATGTAGCACTGATTCTCTCAATGACCCTCTTAGGAATGGGGAGTTGAATAAGAAGTTGAGAACTGCTATCGGGTATATTTACCCTTATTGTTCTATTCCAAACATCGATGATGACCCCATGCCGATACATCCAATTCATACCCGGGATCACGTCTATATCTTGATCCTTTAGAATTAGCATGTTAGTGGGAAAATTATGCCCACCTAACTTTCTGTGCACTCGGTATACTATTTCTTTAGAACACGGCGCCCCCAGGCGCGATCGTATCAAGAATTCCTCTTTTGTTTCCCCAATAGTTAGGTCATGCTTCACAACAAATGTTCTATTGATGAATGTATGTGATGCACCAGAATCAAATAGCATAAGCTGCGGGGTGATTGGCAACAGAAACATACCCATCATGACGGGTTCTCCTGCGGGTATATCTTCAACACTAGTATAGAACACCCGACCGTCTTCTTCTCGACTTTACCCTTCCGAACATTACATCCCTCTGTTTGTTCTTGTTACGTGGGCTGCCGACTTCCCGATGCTACGAAAATTGGGATTATACCTCAAGATTGGGACATTCTCGGGAATAATGTCCGTGCTTGCCACAATTAAAGCAGAATAGTACCACCTTGGCCTTGTGGAACGAGGGTTACGAATGACAGGAGCATTCGGTGTCGTGGATAGGTAAGAGCTGCAGCGAGTCGGACAAATGGCTTCTTTGCCTAGGGCCGGAAGCGTGGTGAGCGATAAGGAGGACGATAATGATTAACAGGATGATAGATCACCCTTTGACGCTTCTTATTTCCTCCGGAAAATCAGGGCGACACATTTTTCTTCTTATTCTTAATCTCCTTGTGTTGACGATACTTTTCTTGACATGAAGTGCCATATTTACCACCTCATGATAAGTATACGTGGTACAGTGGGCATCATTGTGCGAAGCTTCATATTTAGACCACGTAAAAACCACTCCTTTCTCTTCGGATTCGTACTAACATGCTCGAGCATACCGAGAAAGATGATTAAAACCGCCAACATATTCCATAACCGACCGATCTCCTTGTTTTGGATCGATAAATTCCGTTAACTTTTTGGCCATCACACCTTCGGGAATGTAGTGTGCACGGAAAGCTTCACGGAACTCGGCCAAGTCACTCGGTGACCAGGCTGCAAGCATAGCAAGAAAAGTAGCCCACCAAGCTCTGCGGCACCCCTAAACTGTTGAAGGCGCAAAGTGGGGCTTCCGATAAGTGGTAAACTCCATGAGCTCAAACTTTTGCTCCATAGTACGAGTCAATCATACGCCCCAATGGTTCATTTGCTCTCGAAAAGATTGGGGGCTTAGTGTCGATGAAATCGGGGTATGAATTTTCCTTTTTATCGTTCCGGCGACCATGATTACCCTAATTGCTATTCGACTATTCTGCGCCACTTCTCGCATTGCGATTATTTTTCGATGAGTCGCTTGGACCAAAGCGACTATGGCATCGACCGAGTTAACGAGGGAACCTGTGGTGGGCCAGGGAGCGGCGACCCACGAACTACTAGCATTGGATTGAGCCATGCATTTACAAACAAACCGACTTTATTCATTACCTTACATATAACTTCCTAAAAGGTTACAACAACACACCAAACCGGTTTACTTATTTATTATACAATCCTCGCACTAAGCGAGGACTATCCAACCTACTAAGTTTTACATACTCTTACTATCTAACATATCTTACAACATCCTCACAACCGCTCAAACATCATTCTCACTGTCCTGGTAGTGCTCTATCTCCTCTGGTTCTTCTTCTTCTTCTTCACCATCGCTAAGTGGTGCAATCTCCTCATTTCCCGCTTCTTCCTCATTCTCATTTTCAACAACACCTCCATCATCCTCAACATCTCCATCTTGGTGGTTCGATGGATGGCTTCATGTAAATTTGCATTGTAAGCTTCCAAACCTTGCACCTGAACTTCTAGGGCATGAATACGATGTATGGCTAGTATCATGTCTTGCCTTTCAAACTCCCTCTCGTGGAGTACATTAAATAAAACTTGACGACATTCTTCATAGTCTAAATCACGTCGTTCCACTTCACCTTGTAGGTCACCAATCTGTAAAAGTAGCATCCTCATTGGCTCAGTAGTAGCGGTCAACTCTTCAGTAAGCCTTCCTACTTCAGCTTGGAAATCAACAATGCGTGAAGTACCCTCTTCTCTAGCTCTGTTTGCTTACGCCAACTCTACGGTAAGCCTTTGTATCTCGGTGATAAATCGGGCCCTACTATTCTTTGCTACTAGCACCATCATGTCTTGGAGCAAGTTGGTGTCGAGGAACTCCTTTGGGTCTGTCTTCTTTGTTGGGGTCAACTTAGTGCGGGCCATCCTATAGAAAAGAAAAGATTGAATTAAAGGATGGATCGAGAGATTAACAGTTAGCAAGCATAGGTTTGATATACCTAACCCAAACCACAATTAAGGGAAAGTGATTAACGAGGTTAATTAAGCATGATGCATGAATCGAACTTAAACTATGCATAAACGAAACTTATTATATAGGGCAATATAACATGTTACTCCACTACAAAACATTTGAATTATAAGAAAAGATTTACAAATTGATTCAAGATGAGATATAAGCAATTTGGACCAAATTAAAAGTTTAAATTAATTTGACTCAAATCATTTTGAAGTTTTGTAAAATAATACTACTGAGAAGCGTTAATGATTATTGCTCTGGTACCAAGCGTGAGAACCTCCTAAATTACAGGGGCCCACATGCACTTATCATTGTCATTAAGACCTCGATCATTATGCACGAGTTCCTAATAATCTAGAAAGTGCTATTAACCTTCGAAACAGGATCTCATTAACAAGTCACTCCGGTATTACAACACTTTATTCAAAATACATCGAAGTAAACGGCGGAAGGATTACATAACCATAATTTTTATAAAACATTTGTTCAAATAAACAAACTTAGGTAACATTATTACAAGCCTGAAATTATTGGAGTAACATTATACATTTAATACACCGACAACCACTGCCCAAGGGTTCAACTCTACTCGTCATCTTCCTCACGGTACACCGTCATGCGAGGGGACCAAAACAAGCACGCTCATGACACGCTCTACAACAAGGGTCAAAAAGAACCACGATGCGAGAGTACTCAACAAGACTTACCCGACAAGAAAAGGAGAAGACTTCGGGAATCTTTGGTCTTAGGAGTCAAGGTAAGGCTTAAGCAAAGAAGTCAAGAATTCTTTTTGCGGAAAAGCTTACTATAAGCGACGCTGCGGTAGAGTGGAAAGGAAAAGGACGGCGAGGGGGCAAGAGCTCACCGCTGCGAACTCGATGCGCCGCGATGGTGAGGACGGAGGGTGGCCGGAGGTAGGTCACGACGACGATGGCGGGCGGCGGCGTTCTGGCATTGGTGACTCGGCGGCGTTCCGGCGGATTAGAGACTCCGCCGGGCACAAGGGCGGGTCGATCATGACCACATCATCAAGGCGCTTCAAAAGGATAAGCTATTTGGCGAAAAGCTCACACGGTGAAGGGCGGACGACGGCGGGCGGGCTTCGGCGGGCGGCGCTGGCCGGCCGCGAGGAAGACGACAGCAGCGCGGGCGGGCGGCGGAAAGGCTTGCGGCGGGCCGTGGAGGAGCGTGAGGGGTTTGCGAAACTATGGGCGAACTAAGGCGGCGAGAGAAGCTGCGGCGGCGGCGAGTCCGGCGGCGGACGGCGACGACTCCGGCGGCGGTTTCGGAAAAAGGAGAAGAACGTCGGCGGCGGCCGACTTATAAAGAAAAGAGAGGATGGTGAGGTGGCTGGGGCATTCGCTGGTCGCCCACGACGTCGACCACCTTGGCCGACAGCGAACAACGCGAGAACATGCGGCGGCGCTCCGGCGACCGGCGGCATGGCGCGGTAATGTGAATTCCCTATTCACTTTGTAGCACCCTAAACCCTAACTTGCTGAAATTTGCCAAATTCTCCCAAAATTTGAACTGAACTTGAAAAACTCCAAAAAAGTGACTTAGCCTAATTTTTCAAGATCTACAATTTTCACAATTGGAAGATTTTCAAATTCGACCTCTAAATATGACTTTTTGAAAAGGGGTCAAAAAAGGGACAAATTTGAATTCAAAATTACTTTCAAATTTAGTCAAAAACTTCAAAAACTTTGTACACCTCTTTTGTACATCAAAACAAAATCTACAACTTGGCTTTTGGAAATTTTTGCAAATTTTGCTTAGATTTTGAATTATGGAAAAAGGGGTAAAAGAGAGAATGGAATTAGGGTTTTTGAAGCTCAATTCAAACTTGAATTTGATTCAAATTTCAGATTCCCAACCTATACTATCAACCCATCATACAACAACACACTTAGGATCAAAAACATAAATTTTAAAATTAATCACTCTAAAATTCTTAAGCACAAACAATTCTCTAAAAATATAAACTTATTTTAATTCGATGCATTTCAAATTTTCTAATCATGCATGCTTTGCGATGATCATGATGACATGGCAATATTTTAGTTGATTAACACCAGGGGTGTTACAACTCGCTAACCCGGCGGGTTTTACCCGATAAAAACGCGGGTATGAAACTAGTTTTCTACTCGTGGGTACGCTAATGGGCGAAATTCTTTACCCATCGGGTATGGCGGGTACGGGTGTGGAGCTATAGTACCATACCCGCATACCCGCGGGTATAAAATACCATAATAACAGCCTAAGAGCCCATGAATTTGGCCCATTGCATCCCATGAATCGGCCCATAGCACCTCTAGTATATATATGTCTCTCAGTGAAGTGAAACCCTAACCTAATCCTCCCTTCCTTCTTTCCCCCCCGCCGCTTTCTTTCCGGCTCGGGCGACACGCACGGGAGTGAGGGAGAGGCGCGGCCGTAGTCGCGGGACGGGAGGCGACAGCGCTCTTTCTACACCTCGGTCCCTCCTCCCCGCTCGAGAGCGATGGCTCGCTCCTCGCTGCGGCTCGCGCTTCGTGGCGACAGGGCGGGACCTCTGCTACACCTCGGTCTCGACTCAGACCTTGCGTGGCGTGACCCTTTCCTATCGTGCGACCGCTGGGCGACGCGCCCGGCGGCCACGCCAGCGCTGGCGCCCCGGGCGCGTCCCCACAAGACTCACGCACTGCACACCTCGACCTCGCGCCATCCGGGCTCTAACGTGAGCGATGCTCTTGAGCTTCTTCAGCTCGGGTGTCTTGTCGGGTGCGGGTAACCGTCGGGTAAGAAAAACCAGCGCTGGTGCTGGTATGGAATAATTCCTTACCGTCTACGTGTTCGCGGGTCTTGGTCTGGTCTGGGTGCGACCTGGCGGTTTTACGGGTGTGGGTGGCTAGTACCCGTCGGGTATGTACCCGTTGCCATCTTGATTCACAGGTACATAATAAAATGGATGAGAAAAAAAAAAATTAAAGCGACTTATAATTTAGAACGGAGAGATTAGTATTTTCTAGTATAAAAAAATATAAAGATGTAGCATCTCGAGATAATTCGACCAACCTAACTTGGTACTCCAAAAAAATAGAAGAGTATTCCTAATACTACGTGGTACGCATCCGGTCGCCTTCAAAGGTATGGTGAAGACGTAAGAACATTGTCGTGCCAAACAAAAAGGCAGCAGCAACGCATATTCATCACAGAAGCCTCTGGGATATCGCGCGATCGAGATGCTTACGATCAAAGGAAACTTTGCGCCTCCGAGAGGGAACGAGAGAAGGAAAGAAAAAACAAAATGGTTCTTCCCATGTTCACGCACATGTACACACTATCCGCTCGAGTCTCGACCCTTTTGCCGCCTGGCCGAATAGCGGATAGTTGCTTCTCAAATCACACAATTGCTGGTGACAAATGGCAGTCTGAACGTGCATAGCTATCCGGCAGCGGGTCTTCTCTGGTCTCTCTGAACTCTGGAGCCTGCGTTGCTGAGCTGCAATTCTCTTTTGTCGAACTTTATTGATGAATGAACAGGTGTGCGTAAGCATATGGCTTGAGCTCCCTTTTCAAGTTTCGTCTTCTTGCACGGCCGGATGGATACCAAACAGATTGCATGCTTTTCATTCGCCTTTTTCACATAATAAAAGAGGGACTCCGCGTGCTATGTACAAAATCTATATCTTAATAAAGAGAGAAAATTTCCGTCGTCCATCCAAAAATTTCGTCCAGCTTTAGGTTTCCGTGGTCCGGTCTCTGCCTGCTGCATCGTACGGCCTGTTGGAAAATTTCCTATATTGTTCTTTCGTTTCCAAGTCAATCACCTCCAAATACATCACGGCAAGAGGCCCACGGCTAGAGAGTAGATCGGCATGTTGGCAAGAGAGGCCCAAGTCCACACGCTGTATAGGATACGTAGTATATTATTTAAATTAAAAAGAGCTCTAAATCCAAAATAGAATTGGAGTCCAGCTCAAGTCCGACTCAAGTTCACATCCATATACATATATATATATATATATATATATATATTGAATACACGGCTCTAGAGAGAGCAAGCAAGAGATTTACAAATACGCTTATCCATCATCATGGACGCCGGCCGGCGAGCATGCCCTGCCACGTCCCCTGCCGCATTTGCACCTGGATCTGCATTTGCACCTGGATCTGCCATCACAGGGCAGTTGACGCAGGTGCTCCATGTATCCAGATATCAATCTCACGAAGGCAGGCATGCAGTTTTTTTTTGTGCGGGGAGCCAGCGATTATTGTCGATGTCCTTAGCAAGCAGGCAATCGAGGAAGGAGTAGGCTACGGCTAGGCTAAGGGAACCATACATGCAGGCAATCACACGTTGTGCATGCAAGCAATCTGCTAGGTCTTTTTAGGCCCAAAAAGAAATAAAACAACATTATGAATTCAAGGCTAGGGTTGACGTTTGAACATTCGTTTTGCAAGAGGTAACAAAACTCAATATTTAATAATACTGATGCTTTGATAGTACAAAAATAAAGTTATAGTATATTTATGAGTAAATATTTTTTTCTTTGCAATGACATAGGAAAAGAACTATAAGGTTGTATTTTAAATTTGCTACAAGCTTAATAGGACGTTGTACTGTATGTTACTATTATTAACAACATTAATCTATATGCATATCATTGTCATCGAGAAGATAAATATGTGTAGATTTTAAATTTTATAGAAACAGTAAAAATACAAATACACAATGTTATTTCAGTCCGTGTTTTCCATAAATGTTTGATATGTTTACTCCCCGTTGTAGCGCACGGGCATGTTTTCTAGTATATACTATATACCAAACTTCATAAAAGGGAAAACAAGGATATACAAGACATTTTAGTTTTTCTAGGTTTTGGACCCAAGGGCTAATTGCTAGCTAGCTAAAAATTATCCTAAATTAGATCTAGTGCATGTCTAAACATGAGGGCTAATAGGTGGACTAGTAATTTTTAGATAAAATTTCAACTAGTCGTTAGCCAATTATAGCTAGCCAACCATAGATAATGAGGCTAATTTTATGCCTAATTAGTAACTAGCCATGTGTATCCGAACATATCATATATCTAGATACATATTAAAAATAATATATCTAGAAACCCAAAGGTAATTTGAGATGAAAGAAACATATCTTTAGAAAAATTGCAAGTCAATCGTTACAATTGATGATGTTCTAATTGATAACATGCATTTGAACCGAGAGAGTAGATTTTTGAAAATAAAAACAATTTTTTTCTCAGAGCCATTTTGTAAAGAAAGAAGCAAACAATTCCTTCCCGTCCAGAAAACCTTGACCTCATTTGGGCCTAATCCCATGATCTCTAAGCCCACTCTGAGCCCAAACGAGTATATATCCCAACAACGTGGCCCTCCATATCCGCAGCCCAACTGTTAGACCGGCCCAATCCAACGCCATGACCTCACGGCCCCGCCCGCCTCGCGGTTCTTGTCTTTGACTCTTTTGTTTCACACATCCGTCGCGGTCGTGCTCGGACCTCGGAAGCTTCTGGACTCTCTGTTTTATTCCTAGCTCTAATCCGACCACGGGAAAAGACGTCTCTGCCCTCTCCTATTCTGTTTTATTCCTAACTCTAATCCGACCAAATTTCTCCCGTCCCCATCCTCTTCCCGTGCCCGCCCTCTCTCATCCGCCGATCCGCGGCGGCGACTGAGGCGGCGACCACGGCCCTCCACGCCGGCGAGGTGCGACGGCGGCCGGAACCCGACGGATCGGAAGCTCCACACCCCAGCGCAAGAAAGGTTTGTCATGGCCCCTCCCGCTGCCTATTTTGACGACCTAGGGTTAGGGTTAGGGCTAGGGTGGGCAAGCGGCGGACGGCTGCTGGGCGCTGGGCGTGCGGCGTGCGCTAGCCTGCTGTGCATGCGGCGTGCGTGTGGTGGCTGTGCGTGTGTGCGTGCATGCAGTTGCTAATGAGCCTGCTGTGCATGTTACAGTATGGCTATATTTGGTACAAGATCATGTGGATTTGCGGCAATGACTATTATAAATGATGTCGAATGCTTACAATGGTTGTCGAATTTATATATGAATATATATATACATGGATGTCGAATTTATATATACATATATCATGCCAAATTTTTATTGAACAATGGTTGGAGATGGGTCCAGGGATCAAAATAGTGGCAGGGATAGGGATGTTTTTCTCGTGGTCGTTCTAGCTTGGCATGCTGACTTGGACTGCCACCTAGTCAAAAAGGGCAAAAATATAGCACTGAAAAAATTCTTAGGGCAAATTTATAATTGCCATTCGAAGGAGGGCAACTGAAGAAGAGCCAGAGGGCAAATTTTTAAATATCCCGCGTGTTGGTACGCACGTGTTGGTAGAATCTCCCAATAGATTTGTGAGGAGAAAAAGATAGGAAAAGTTTGTTTTCTTGGGTCTCACTATCTGCTTCAAACAAAATATGCACAACACTTAGGCCTTGTTTGGATGTGCATTTATTCATCTCATCTCAATCCACATGTGTTGGAGTGGAGTGAAATGGAATGTGTTCAAATACACTCCAATCCACTTCAACACATGTGGATGGAGGCAAAATACATGGACATCCAAACAAGCTCTTAAAGATATTATTAGTTATATTTGCTTATACAGATCTACATCTTCCTGTTTCTTCCTATGTCTATGGATTGTAATACTACATAAGTTCATGATAGATGACATGTACACATGAGAGTGTCTCAAGCAACAGTTTCTAAAACTGAATCTTTGGGTCAAATGATTCTAGATACAGGATGGAGTTGGATTCCTTGCATATATAAACAACGAAAAAGAAGCAATCAGTTTATAACAGAAAGCATGTCTTTTGTTTCGCCTGCTGTCCAATTTGCATTTAGTGTAGCCTACTTACAATAATTGATGAAGAACTTTATATTTTGGTGCCCGTTTGATGAAGAGGGTCTGATATGTATATGCATGATTTTGAAGAACAGGATTGCTATTGTGCTGTTTCTAAAGAATCTTATTATTTTCTCTTGGCTTCTTAGAACAACATGGGAAGAAGCTATGACTACAGTCCATCGCCGCCAAGGGGTTACAGGAGAAGAACTCGCAGCCCAAGTCCTCGTGGTCGTTATGGAGGCCGTGGTAGGGACCTCCCAACTAGTCTTTTGGTGAGGAATCTTCGTCGGGATTGTAGGTAAGATTTTACCTGTTCCTGGATCAGTAGTAGAATGAATTTTCTTTGGTGCTGCTGTCAGTAGTTATTGAATTGGTAAAGATAAAATAGTTAATTCATTATGATATTTAAATTTGTTAATTCTAATTAGCAGGCTTGTGAGGACTGAATTCAATTTTGCTTAAGACATCTAGTATCTTTTTCTTGCAAATAAAAAAAGCATGTTCATCCTTTATATATTTTTAAATAATTTCTCCTATATAGAACAGGTAGAAATTGTAAATATAGAGTTCTGTCTAGCTATTCTGAGGGATTTTTGTAATGTCTTCCCTGATTTTGCTGAGTGGATGGAAAGTCCTTTTTTGTTTTCCATGTTTATGAGGTGCTTCCTATATTGCGTATAAAGATGAGAATGGATTATTCTTTGACACTAGACAACTGTAACTTGGCTGTTATCACCACTGCAGGCCTGATGACCTTCGTAGACCATTTGGAAAATTTGGCGCCTTAAAGACATATATCTGCCAAAGGATTACTACACTCGGTAAGGCACCTTGTCTTAATTATTTTGAGTGGGCGTTTGCCCATGGACTCCTACGTGCAACTTGGCGATCTCTACCTGAGCTGTATAGTACACTAAAGTATACTTGCTCCAGAACAGGCTTATGATTGGTGTTGCTTGTTTTTAACATATTAAATATGTTCTTTACAGATTTTTTAAATTATTATGCTCTGTTTCCTTTGGTTTACAATGGATTGCTTTCCGCAACCCACTGAGATTAACAGTGAAAGTAACTTTTTGAAGACACGAGTCTTAAAGAGTACTATTGAAGAAAAGGAAGAAATAGAGGTTTAAAGAGATATGCAAGTTATGAAGAGTTTCAAGTGTATCTCTAGAGACTGATGAGTGCAAGGTCAGCAGCTTAGTGCCTGCTTTACCTTTGAGATTGATTTGTGTATCAATTGAAGTTGTTGATTTGTGTGTATCGCCACTCTTGGAAGGAAGAGTTCGCAGCATCTTGTTTTTGATTGTCTATGCAGGAGTTTTTCTCCTTAATAGTTCTGAAGCATTGCTATTTTTAGTAAAATACTAAAATTTGCTTTTTGTTTCAGGGAACCTAAAGGATTTGGGTTCATACAATACTTTGATCCTGAGGATGCTTCTGATGCAAAGTATCATATGGATGGGCAGATGCTGCTTGGAAGGGAAATTACTGTTGTTTTTGCAGAGGAAAACAGGAAGAAGCCTTCTGACATGAGGGCCAGGGAAAGAACGAGGTATTATAGTCTTTCCTTATGATACCCATTCTATGACTGTCCATTTGTACTTACACAATCATTCTGCCATAGCATTTTAGCTAGCAAAAGCTAATTTACTCGTACAATTTCTTTTTTAACTTCTGTAGTGGCAGAGGCCGTTCTTATGATCGAAGGTTGCGCTCAAGGTCACCTGGTTACAGTGATTCTCCTAGGGGTAGATCACGGTCCCAAAGCCGAAGCTACTCGCCAGCACCTAAGCGAAAGCACTCTTCAAGGTATGACTTGGTGCCATCTCTTGTGCGCTGATGAAAAATTTGTCCGGTTGAATTGATTGGCTCACCTACCATCTTGACAGGTCCCCGTCTCCTCGACCTCGAGATCTGTGTCGCGTTCACCAGCTGGCAGCAGATCAAGGAGTGCGAGCTCCAATGTTAGCAGGTCTCCTCGCAGGCAGAGATCTCTTTCTGTTAGCGAGTGAGGTACCTCAGGGCTCTGTGTGACTATCTAGTCGCTGTTATGCATGTTGAACCGTACTCTAGGATTTTTGCCAGCACCCTGGTGTACTCTAGGATTTTTGAACATGTATGATGTATTGCGTATTCTGAAATCTCCGATGAGTGAAGTGGATTGAGAACCAACGAACCTTGATGTTATAGACTGCACAAGTGGCCATCTTATATTAAGTTTTTTTTCGCCCTGCCAACTGATATGGCAGTGTTGAGGTATTCATGGTTCATCCAATCGCCTCTCTCTTTGGAGCAGGTGAGCTTTATGAGAATGTGTCCATATTGTATTCCCTCATATCCCTTCTGATTCTGAATTGCAGTGAACTTAGTGCTCAAATGTCTCTAACAGATCAAACCTAAAGACGGCTGCAAATCTAACAGATCAAACCTAAAGAGCGGGGATTGAGAGAAAATAGCCCGGCAATGGCCGGGTGGTGAATCGCTTCAACGTAACGCGTCGTTGCCCCTGCAGCCATGTCAAAGTGGGGGATCAAACCTAAAGACGGCTGCAAATCGGGCTTGCTTGGCCGTCAAGAACCATGCGGTTTTCCCTTGTGGAAATTCGGATGACAGCTGCAAAAGCATTGGTTCCTCTCTCTTGTAGTCTTGTTAATCCAACAAGACGAGAGGAGACCTACCGGAGCTGGTGGCACTGCTTGTCTTCCGTCTTTTGAGAGGTCAAGGAGTAAACGTTATTTATATACTCCTCCGCTGCAACAAAACCGTGTTGACTTCTGCGGGAATGGGGGCAATGCCACTTACTTGACAAAGAGTGGAAATTTAAAAGTAATATTTGGTGTGGAGCATCTCGGGGCGTCACGGCCCACGCGTCGTCGAAATCTCTGTGATTGGTCCGTTTTTTTTTTTGCAAAAAGAGTCCCTCTGTTTGTGCGAAATCATATTCCGACCCGCTCAGGCCCCCTCCTCCACAGTAACTATGATTGGATTTCTTTCAAACGGACCCCGTACTATGTGCCTTTTGCAAACACACCCCGTAGGCCCCTACCAAATATATCTGACCTCTCCTCGGTAAAAAAAAAAAAAAAGAGGCCGGCTCTCTCGTCTTCTCCCGATGCGGCGGCGTCTCGGGGGCGCCGCCGCGCCGGCGCCTCCACCTCCCGGCTCCGGCTCGGGCGGCCGGGCGGCCGGCGGCAGTGGCGCCTGGCGGCCGGAAGGCGGTGGCGCTTGGGCGCGGCATGGCGAGCGGCCCGGCGGCCACGGGATCCCGGTGGCCGGCACGGCGGCGGCGCGACGTGGCGGCAGCCTTGGCGGCGGCGGGTGCCCCTCCTTCTCCTCTCTCAGTTGCTAGGGTTAGGGTTAGGGTTCGGCGGCGCTTCAACCCGGCTAGCGCCGCCACGGCCCGTCGGTAGGAGGACGACAGGGCCGCCGCCCCGCTGCTCGAGGAAGGAAAGTGCCGCCGGCCGGGCACATCTCGCCGTCACAACCACCAGGGGTGTGGCTCGTCGGCGGAGGTGTCCTGGGTGCGCCGCCGAGACAAAGCTCATGGCTCTTGGGGATCTGTGAGAGGTGTGGGTGGCGCGCGCCAAGGTCGCCGGGAAGCGGAGTCGAGCTCGCTGCAGCGCCGGACGGTGGAAAGCCGAATGCATCGTCGCGGAGCTCATGAGTTCGGGGACACGACCGCCATGGCCCCCTTGCCGTCACGATGGGGACCGGATGCCTCACCGTCCTCCCCCACCGGGACTCCCACCATGCCTCCCTCCGCCGCCACGCGCGCCGCCTGCTCAGGCCGCCGCGGGCGGCGCCCTCCGACACCTGCTCCTCCCCCTCCGGATTCGCCAAATCCCCCGACGGAAGCGAGGAGCGAGGGATGTCTTGACCACACGGCTTCGTCCATCGGCCCCGACAAAGGTCGTGGTTCCCTTGGACTACCGGCCTCATGCGAGTGCTTGTTTCGCTCAATTCCAATACTTTCCCCCAATTCCCAAATCTCATTCTCGGTGTTTTTGGTTTGGACATCATTGTGGATCTGTCATGCTCGTCGCCCTCGTCAACTAGGGACTCAACGCCCCGATGGATGGTGTCTCGGTGGCTAATCACCATAGCGTGACAGGTAAAAGACATCACAAGAAAAGATTGATCAAACCGCAATTCAGATAAGCAAAGGTGATGTGTGCTATTGCTTGTTATAATCGAGGGAATGCAGCGGCAACATGTGTGCCAATAATCAGTTCCCTTGATTTGTTACACGAATGAACCAACCATATTTTTCGATATGTTCCATGAATTAACAATTTCGTGTCTTGGATTGGAATACATCAACACCTTGCAACTTTTGTTTATGGCATTATCAAAGGCGTCACGCCAGGGAAAAAATTTCCATATGATCAATTTATCTATTGAGTTCATGACATTATTCATTTTATTCTTAATTCATGGAATTATCCATAAAAAATGGTTATACGGTACTCTATGCAAGTAGTACGATATGCCTATCTTTTTAGCAATCGTGAATTTTTGGTAATGAACTTTCGGATATTATCTAAAGATGGTTATTTCGGGGTAGTGGCTCGACGGACATTTAAGGTAGCAAGTCTAATGCGGGCAAAGCGGGATCTCTACCGGGTGAATTTACTAACCGATAGTTTTATCTTTAGGCAACCATCAAAGTGTGAAAGAATTTAGTCCCTCGCTATCCATCGGGCATGCGGTTGGTTCTGATCTGTAGTGATTGATATGTACTTGTGAGACTATAGTAGGTCGTTAGAAAACTAGAGTAGCTCTCCCTTTCGGTATGCGGGACTAATCCAAAAGATTGAGGTCATTATGCTTGAAAATGAGAAATATACTTGTTTGATCCATGTTCTTAAACTTGGTTGATGAGGACAATATGGCCCAAGTACATGTTCGATCCATGTTTTTAAATTTTGCTTCGAGAGATATTGGAACTACTCGGTTAATCCTAATCGGCAAAGGCTTGCCTTTCATCTTTCTTTATTAGGCTTTAGCAATCAAGTTGCATCTTGAGCCCTGAATTTATGAGACATACAATTTTGTTGCTTACGGTAATTTCTTAGTCTTCGACCTTTGGATATTCTACGGGGAACAACAAATGATGATGCCGCACCATCGTGAGTCAAACTTGCGAAGGAATCGAACCGTTACATCTACTTTTGCCGCTGCATTTGGTGGAGTATGCATCGCATGCATTGGTATCCCGGCCGATGTCACGGTTTGCGATTGGTTCAGAGGCGGTATTACGCTCTCTGTGACAATCATACACCAATACTTCCAAACCTTCGAGAAGGAAAGGCGTGAGCTTGGTTTCTTTGGTTTTTTATTAGTAGTATTTGTGTAACCTTGACTTAGCTATAGCTGAATTTTTGCTTAAGTAGATAGATAGGACTATAGGAAGAACTGAGATTTTCATAGTAGCGTAAAACGATAGCTCTGAATTTCTTATCTCTCGAATCTCTTACCTATGCCATTGTATTATGCTTCTTCCTATTTATCTCTTCCTTGTGCAACTACAATACAAGTAGTTTGAGGTTAAACCAAGAAACACAAGAGAAAAACAAATGTTATATTATTTAGTACTATTTTCTATCATCCAATGTAAGGAGTCACATTTAGACCAAAACATTTCTTGCTTGGCTATCTTATATTTATTTATGGATATTTTTATTGGATCTGAAGATTATATTGCACCACCCACAAATAAAAAGGTAGCTTCCTAAAATTTATATCCTCGTATATAGGCTGTTTTTGTTCTACCATTGTGCATAGCCTTGATGTCCGACACGTAACTCGTCCTCCTAACCTCGCCTACTGGAGATAAAGATCACTCTATGGGGACAGAGAGCTACCGCATTCAACACTCAAGGTGTCTACAACGAGGGATGAGGCTAGGCCTATCGCCGTCTTGTTCGTGGGGTCGATGAAATCCTACCGGGGGTAGGCATCGCTTGCTTATCAATTTTATGCTCATCTGTTTATTGATTGGGAACACACCACCGTGTATAGAGCCTAATGATTCAGTCCTTGCATTCGTTTTGTTCACAGCAAGCTACTATCCGAGCGGTAACTCAGCTTACGGTTATGTAATATATGTACCCAGAACTGATTAGGCTAGAACCTGCAGTTTAGCCTCCATCTCTGTTGTATGCACATTCACTTTAGACAGCATTTTGTTGCTGTGTGAGCGTTTGGTGACGTTATGCACTTCATGATAGATTCACGTGCCTCCATTTTGCGTTCAATAAAACAAATTGAATCGTGTCTGACGGACCCATATAATATATGGACCTATAAATTGCTTTGTATTGAAAGATGAGAATACAGATAAAAAAACTTTACGCTCCATGCCTGATTCTGGCCTGATTCATCAAGGTTGCTTACATGTTTTTGTGCTTGATTTCATCACTCAGCTCCTCATAGTATCCGACGGTGTGGGAGGCTCCTCAAGACAGTATATATGCAGCCTCCATGACCCAAAAAAACCCTAGCCCGTGAGTCCGACGCAGGCAATCTCCAGGAGATCCACCAGGTACCTCACACTCAGCTCGTTGAAACAACTTGCAGCGCCACTCTTTTCCTTTCTCACTTCAAACTTCTCCGTTTTCTCAACATACGATTCATTGGTTCCTCTTTTTCCCGACAGGCGGCGGCGCGTTTCAGCTCTCTACATCCTCGGGAAATCCACAAACCCCTCTCCGAAAATGGTATGTCCCCGCTCAACCACAATCTATGATTAGGGTATTTATTTCTTCGAACGTCAAATGACGCAGCCTTTCCTCCCCGTTTACAAGCAACAAATAAGCCCATCGATCCATGTCGGGACACCGTCCTACCCATATACCTTCACCGCTTGTCACAAACATTTTTTTCACTTCATTTTCTGTGGGGCCACCGTTCAATTTTCATCGTCAGTCACTAGAGTTGTCGCGCACCATATATACAAAGACTTTTACAAAGTCGGTTATTGTGACCGATGTGCGCCCGAACGATGGCACCATCACAACCGGCCACATCCACCAGGCTATACACACCCAATTTGGTTATCAGGCCATACCTCTAACCATAACAAGGTTCCGAACAGACTTTGTCGTTGAGTTCGGTTCCCTTGCAGAGAGGGACATGGTCGCAGCAGCTCTACAGCTCGATACCAGCCAACTCGATGCACTTCTAGGGACATGGAACAACCTATATGGTGGTACAACCGTGCATTGGGACACTGCAGTGACCATCGACATTTTTGGCGTTCCAGCACACGCCTTCAACAAGCCCGCGCTAGAACCATTGCTCAGTCCATACTGCAAAATCCAGACCTGTCAATTAGTCCACTCAAAAGGAGTGTGCCGCGTCCATGCCTATGCCCAAAGCAAAAACTCTATTCCAACCCATGGAACCATAGCACTACAGTATGAAAAAGAAAACGGCGTACAAAACATTACCTTCCAAGTCACAATGAGAACCTATCTCTATTTACAAGCACCACATTTCGATGAGGAACCTTCCCTAGATGAACCACCATTCTCCTCAAGGCGGCGCTTCAATTTCCATAGACACAAGTCTTTCGCTTTTTGACTCTTACCATATCAAACAAAGCATAACTCCCCTACCTTGCCATTAATAGTCGAACTAACCTACTCTTCATCCTTGATAGCTGAACTGCTTGATTAAGCAGACAGCATATGATCCGTGAGGCTGAAGAAGACCGGATGAGATGTACGTTGACCTACGCACATAAATAAATTAGATTTCAATAAACGAATCCCTCACATTATTCGTGCCTTTTCCAAAGGAACACGGGGAGCTTAACGCCTGCCCCAATACGGCGGACACCTCGGACAGTGACTATGATTCTGAGGGCAGGCTTCTGAGGCGTCAATACTCACCTGAGACTGACTCCGACAAGAGCCCTCGCTATTAACGACATCGCCTGTACGTTGTCTACCCACGAAACTATGATGTGTCCTTTCACTACCATCCTGAATGACGATTCTTCCATAAAAATTGCATTCCATCAACAATCTTACATTCTCTCTTATAACCAGAGGCAACCCTGGGTTTTAAAAAAATACTTAGAAGCAACTCATTGATTTGAATTACATGATGCTACTTTGCAGGTTGCTTACTTGCTCTAAATCGTTCTACTTTACAGGTGCCTAGGTGCTGTTCCAGATGTTCTTCGGTCGACGTTACCTTTTCCCATCCAGATGACTTCTTTAGGCTTTCCCTACTATCCTATCCTGATGGTCAAGATAGCCATCATAGCACATGCATTGATCTGTATGATGTTTAGCTCTAAGTTTGAACATTTACTATCTATATTGTTTCTCCGTAGGAACATCCTATCTAAATATGTACTGATTACATGCAGTACTTATTATTTATATTCGGTCTATCCTCGCGCGCATGGGCGCGCGCAATTCACTAGTTTGGATAGTAGGGGCTAGCTGGTTGCTAGGACGACGAGTCAGTCCTGTTGTCTCACTGGCCGGCTCGGATGGTTAATTCTAGTCTGACTAACTAGTTTTAAACTCTCGTAAAGTTTCAGCGTTGATGTTTCATGAATCAGCCATGTCATTTGACAGGGCAATAGTAGCGTGCGGCAATTGCCCTGTCAAGTGCAAGCATTGACATAACAGGAGCTGATTTATCGATAAACTAGTGATGTACGGTACGAGATTACTACTTTCGAGGTGAAGGTACCAACTAATTGCATATATCAATCGTTCTAGTCCGCGGCGGGTGCATCGTTACTACGTGGGTCGCCTCCGATCCTCCGGTCGGCGCACGGCGTGTTAGAACCGTGTAGCGTAGGCGTAGGAACGGGAAGACCCGAGGCCGGTCGGGTCGGTCGGGCCACGTACGATTTCATCCACTTTTGTTTTCAAGCAGTAGGAGGTCAATATCGAAGAATCTACTGGCCGGCCAGGTCTACATCACCATATCTATCGGTCACTGAAGTGGGTCTGAAACGGTAAGTACTAGTGTACTGGCCGGTACTGGTATGGTACATACGTCATGACTGAGCAACGTAGATGGTCGGTCCTTGATGATCTCCGATGACACGGTTAGGTGGACGCCGGTCGGTCGCAGAATCAACGCCGAGTCCTCCACGACACAGGACAACTGGAGTACGTACGTACGTCCAACAGAGCTGCCAAGTTAGTGTCGTTCATTCAAAGTATGGTTAGTTTCAAAGGCCGCGCGCACTAACTTATTTATGACAAATATACTTTGGTATAGTGTACTCCAAGAGCATGTTACGAGATTTTTTTTATTTCAACAAACTAAGGCATGAATGTGAATGAATGAACGCATGCGCATAGAGTTGAAGACGACTTGAAGTAGACCAGTTGTTGCTTCAGTCGCACTGCCGCAAGCAGCTGATGTGCCCAACAGAACAAGACCCGGCCGCCTGCCGGCCCGCAGGGATCGGACAAAACGTTACCGCAGCCTGGAGTACTACTATTGGGGTCAAGCTTGTATTGGAGTACCGTACCTTGCGAATACGAAATGAGCAAGCTGGCATGCAGCAGGTAGGACCTAGTAGGAGCGATCGAGCGGTCTTGGACCGAAACACGTACCAGTTCACACTCGACTCGGTCCAACTGCCAGTCACGCTGACTTTCACCTGGCGGTCAACCCAAGGAGTTATCGGTGGGTGTGCATGCAGCTGGCAACCACGGCGCGTATATGGCGGAACCTGGATCAACCTTTGGTCGGGCTCCGTCCACGGTGCTCCGACCGACGCAATGGTACAATGAATTTTTTTTTCTCACAACAAATCAACAACGTTTAGCTTATTAAGTCATAGAAATGGATTCGAGTGTAGAAGACACAATTAGATGGAGACGGACCACAAATGGAGAATACTCAGCGAAGAGCGCGTACCAGATACAGTTTCAAGGATCCTTCAGCAAATTAAAAACTGACACCGATATGGAGAGCAAAGACAGAGGCTAAGTGCGGTTTTTCGCATGGACCTTGCTTCATAATAAGATCCTTACACCAACAATTTGGCTTAAAAGAAATTGGCAAAATGATCCGATTTTGCAAATTGTGCACAATTGAATGGGAAACTCCAAGGCAATTATGCAAAGATTGCCCTTTCACAAAACAAGTTTGGGAAATAATTAAAAAGATGGTTCAACCTATCGGTGTTGGACACAATAGATATGGCGGGATCAATTCATAGTTGGTGGCGAAGATGTAGGACAAAGTTTGACAAGAACCAAAAGAGGACGATCGACGGTATCATGATTTAGTTTTGGTGGAACATATGGAAGGAGCGGAATAGGATAGTGGAAGTTGTGTTTTAAGTGGTTTAAGATTTTTAGTTGAATCTCAGGGATCCTCTTTAGTTGTTTTATTTTTCCCACTCCGTGGAGTGCCGACGGTCCTAGTTTGTCAAGAATGTTATAGTTGTTTTTCCGGCTTTGGACCCTAGGATTGAGTTGTATCTTGTTTTTTGTTCTTGTTGTTTTCCTTTTATTCATCTAATAAAATTCGGCAAAAGCTTTTTTGCTGCCTTTCAAAAAAAAAAGTCATAGGAACGGCCCGTCAAATAGTAAAGATCTACTGTACCAACGAAGGTTGTTTTGACCGACTGCGCCTATTGAGCGGCAGAATGGTTACCGCCACCGCCCGCCCACCGGCCACGCTCCATCCATCCCATTGCTACCTTGGATTCCACGAGTGTGTGGCGATCCTGCCTGTATTAATGTTGTGCACGTACTACACTCGCCGTACAGACACTTTAATTTGTGCCTGCCTGCCTGCATATGCGGTGGCACTGCTGCAAAGTTTTGACCACCGCTGCCCGCCGTCATCTTCACGTGGCCGCGTCGGCACGTACGTACGGGTACGCGGCGGTACGGCACGCTCATGGCGTTTTGGCTGGCATGGTGGACTGCTGCCGACTCCGGTCATGGCTGCCCGTCCTCCCTGTACCCGATCATGTTGCAACTTGCAATAATCCCCTCACAGATCGATGCACACAATCAAGGTATAAATTAAAGCCATTATTAGTACGCTCTCCAATGGTGCTCAAATAAATTTTGGCTAGGAAGAATTTATAATTTTATCAATGACACTTTACAAATAGCTAGCTAGATGAGATATAAAAATAATATAAAAGTAACGTGTTGATTGGCTATCGAGGAGAGAGACCAAATAGCTAGCGACTCTCAAATAGCTAGCGACTAATAAATATCTAATCAAAATTCGCTCTCCTAGAAACATCTCTCTCACATAACTCTCAACTATAGTGTTTTTTTTTTCTTATTTAGATGTCTCATCTAGCTAGCGATTTGTAAAGTGACATTGATAGCCAATAGAATTGTTTCTAGCTAGCGATTTGGTAACCATTAGAGACGTCCTATTAGTCCTAAAAGTGCAGCTTTAGCTTATCCCAGGTCCTGTTGCTAGGCCAACACACGAAAGTGACACACTCCATTAATTTCATTCCAGCATAAAAGTTCCATTCATTTTTAGATCCGGCCTATACATCCAAAAGATGTATAAAGCCAATTATTACAGAGATTTGCAAGGAAAATAAAAGTTTCATTCATACATCATCATTTTATATATGTTCGAAATATACATAAACGTACTAATAATGGCTGTACACTCACCGGCCGCCACTGCCACCGCTAAGGGAGGCCGATGTATACTCTCTCCATTTTTGTTCTTTCTGACCGAATTCTCTCCATTTGTACTTTTGACACTTCTAGTAAGATTTTGTGTATATTAGAATATTTCAATGAAATGCACATATATTACAGCAAGATTGTATATTATGGCTCAGGGCCTACTACAATGTATAGAAAAAAATAGTGTTTACTGTAAACATATTTTGAAAAACAAAAAAATCGAAAATAGATCCTCTTATATACAATATATAGAGTGTACTAACATGCTTAGGGCACTCACAATACAAACTCTATATAGAGTCTAAGAGTATTTATTACCTCGAAGGTATCATAAACTTGAGTCTAACTCCTTCATAAATATTTCGACACATCAGCAAAGTGATATAAATATGAACATAACACATGGGCTTAGACTCGATAAGACAGTCCTATGCATTGTGAGTGCTCTATAGTGCATCTCAGTATCACATGAATAAAAACAAAATACACCTTTTATGATTGTATTTCAACCAAGGTATTGTACTTAGATATCTTGGTAGTAACATGCCTTAAACAGATTGTAGAGTTCTTTTTTTTTTTGAGATGTACCTAGTAAAACTCAAGTCTATTTGTATTGCATAGCATTTAATAAGTTGTATATTTTATGTCAACACGTTACGTTTTGATTACTAGCATAATAATAAGTTAGACTCCATTCATAAAATTAACTTAAAACCAGGCTAGCGAGTGATTTTGTATGTGCATTGTCGTTTTGAAAGCACAAGCATTAATTCCGGCCCTATCATGACAACCATGCACGAATAACTTAACCCTTTTCAAAAGATAAAGAATTAAGATACTAGGATATACCTGGCGTTCCCTAGTGTATAAACAAACCCGAAAAAGCTATAAAAAACCCCGAAAAAGGTTGTTGACGGTGCTGAAGACCATCACTAGGACCGATGGATCATATGAGCGGGATGATCTTTCCTGTGTGGTTCCGTTCAGTTCCAGATTCAGAGCCCTAGCGGCCGCCGCTAGTGGAAAGTGCATCACTGTACTATATATAAATTATACTAGTAATGAAGACACAAAATTACATGTCGGAGCCCACAAATCCGGCTGTCATCTTTCTCTCTCTCCATGATCCAGATAAGAGACATGTCATCCATCTTAGATTTGCCACCTTGCTGTCCCTCATGTGCACCGACGTGTACGTGCTCGATCGATCTGCTGCACATAATCCATCGGTGGTGCATCCAAATTAACAATGAACCCTTGCTACCAACCTCTTGTACTACACTGTGCGTGCTAGCATTGGAAGCTTCCATGGAAGGTGATGTGAGTCTCACTGTGAGCTAGCTGTAGGAGCTAGTGCACGCGCGTACGCAGCGGTTTCGCCGGCGGACAGCAGCCACGTACCTCAGTCGTCAGACATGACCTCTATCTTCTCGTGCAATGATGCATGCTTGTTGCCTACTAAATTATTGCGCATATATATATGTACGATTAGAGCGCCAGAAACACCCTGGCGTTCTTGCGTTCGACATATAAGCATGTTTATGGATTACTAAACACCCTGGAGTATCTGTTTAGTGCACCGTACCGTATTATTGCTATGAGGCATGCATGCATTCCTTGTTTGCATGGCATCTTATACGTACCATTAATAATACATTTATATGTGTGTACGTATATGTCCGTGGTTTTGGTGATTGGATTCGTCTCTTTGCGGTTGTGTGGCTACGCACTGCCCGGCATTTGCGTTGAGGAGTCAACGTACGTGTACGTCTAGCCGGTTCCTGCTGTTCTTATTTGATCAGTGTCTAAATATTCCAATTCTTTCTGCCTTGTGCTTGTTCTGATTTAAGGGACATCGATCGATCCATATAATCGAGAGACCGATATGATTCCGTCATGAATTATTTTTATGATTGTTTTTTAAATGGGAATAATTCCAGCCTCCACAACATAGAGAGCCAATTCTTATTACAAGGCTTTCAGCACAATTGTGGATTATCAAATTAAATGAAAGCTAGAGCGCACTTTAAAGAAAGCAAAGTCTACTATTGCTCTTCCATCTATCCTTCACGAGGATATCTAGAATGATAACCCCTAAAAGCTTAGTTCATATGCCTTTATTCAAAATTTTCCATCTATTATCAATACATAAACAAAAGAGAACATGAATAATGATAGTGTAATGATATATATATGATGTCATAAATGCAGTCTCTTTTTTAGCACAGAAGGGGTACCATTCATCTCTGCTTCCTCATAAAAGTGGTAGAGTAGGAGCTGCTCTACGTTTCTACCTATAGGAAACTTACGAGCTACTCCACATAAACCTTGTTTTTTTTTCGACAACTCCACTTAAGCCTTGAGAAGCTACAAAGAAACACATTAGTGTAGCTACATGTGATGTTATTGTTGGGGAGTAGGCCCCAGCGACACTGGCGGAGATGTTGGCAACCGCAGGAGGACTCTCGCGGAGCCCGGCGCTAACAATTTCACCATTCGGATTCAATGTTCTGTGCAGGAGGACGCGGTCAGCAGACCTCCGCTAGCAGGGCAGGCGGAGGTGTCAAGCCACTCCGCTCCGCTCCCTCAAGCAGCCAGGAGGACGGCGGTCGGCGGTCTCAGTTAGCGAGGGCAGGCGGAGTTGTCAAGCCACCCGCTCCGCTCCCTCAAGCAGCGGTCTTCCCGAGCACGGGGGATGGCGGAGGACCACACCTCCGCGACCTTTTTCCTGGGAGATCGCGAAGGATGCCGACTGCGGAGGACCCCTGGCGAAACCCGCGAAGACCTTCGCATAGACCCCAGGGACGAAAGGCGGCAAGTCATGTACAAGTACGATATAGGTTGATCCCCGTTTTGTAGGTCTGGGGAATATGCCCGAATCTAGAGGGGACAGGCGTGTAATCCTACATCACTCGGTATTGTAAAGCTATAAATAGGAGCAGTCCTCCCCAAGAAGGAGGTTGGTGAATTCCATTTATGGAGTATTGTTGCAATTAACTCCACACCGAATACCCGATCCACCCCAAAACCCCTCGGGGCTCCGCCCGGCGGAGGCGTCAAACCGTGTTGGGAACCCCAAGCTCAACCTTGCGCCCACCGTGGGGCCGGACCGAGAAACCATGGCACCACAAAAGAGAAAGAGAACCACCACGGCGCCGTGGCACCACCGAAAAGTAGCCGACCCGGGGCGAGCACGAGGAGCACCCACGCAACGGCGGAGGAGGACCCTCCGCTTGAGAATGAGCGGCGGGAGAGGAGACAATCGGCGAAGGTGGAGAAACAACCGAGCCCGGGGCGAAGCACCAAGCACAGACTCAGAGCTACGCCTTGCTTGCAAGCATCTTTGCGTAGGCTCCAACAGAAAGAGACGAGAGCGGCCGCGGCTTACGCCGAGGTCCTCAAATCACAACAGCCTCCGCACAAGCACCGAGATAAGGCGGCAGATGGCGCTATTGCAAAGAAATTCAAAGCATGCGGTTTGCCACTCGGCCTCCGCCAACTCAGCCGCCGTTAATTATCCCCTCCATTCCCATACCAAGCTACATCCCCATAAACATTGACCAAGAAGCTTCACCCAACCCATCGGGTTGTTCAGATCCCCACAGGACGGAGAGCTTTTGATCCAAAGTCCCCGTTGTCGGAGGGATCTGGCCGGACACCATGGCCAACCGGATACAAGCCCACCCGGCTCCCAAAGTTCAATGGAAAAACAGACCAGAACAGTTCATAATGAGCTATGAGGCAGGCGGTAGCTTCGGCCGGGGGCAACGATGCAAAGATTGGCAAAGGCCTTCATAATAGCGGCCCGAGGGAGACGCCCGGCATGGTACTCTATGCTCAAGCCCAAAGACGATATATTCATGGGAAAACCTCCGTGACAAAATACTAGAGAACTTCAAAGGACCGGTCGCGGCAATCACTTACCTCCATGGATCTGTTCCAATGCAAGCAAGGTTACAATGAACCACTAAAGGATTATCGGCAAAGGTTCCTCGCGAATCGAAGGCGAAGGCCCCGCACGCCCCCCGATCAAGTGGCAATAGATGCAACCATCGAGGGGCTCCGCCTGGGACCATTCACGGAGAGTTAGCGAGGAAGAAGCCGAAAAACAATGCAGAGCTCAGGAGCAATTCGAGATCCGGATCCGCCGACGAAGACTATCGGAAAAGACTCAAGAACAAAACATCGAAAAAAGCGGTGACAAAAGGTAACAAGAAAAAACCAAGAAGCGGAGCCGCAAAGAACCCAAGCAAGTCCAGTGGTCACCGTGTTCGATGATAAGTCGACAAATGGAGCCCAACCAAGAATAAACAACTGGGAGCTAGGCCACCGTGATAACCAAAAGCCGTATCAAGGAAAAGGACCCCTTAAAAAATTGGAACAGGGGGCCAAGGAAACAGTTTTGGCGCGATACATGGCGAAGAGAAAGGCCATTATACAAAAAAGATTGCCCAATCATCCAACAAGAAAGAGATAAGGCCCTCAAAAACCTAGCAAACCCACCCCCCCTGAACCAACCTCCGCAGCCGAGAGAAATTAACAACGCCTACACCTATACACGCACCGAGCCTCCGCCGGCCGTAATCAACACCCCAAGCAATACCGCCCAATTTATCCCTCCCTAACATCAAACCAAGTGCACCCATCTACCCCGGCAAATGCCTACTACTGACTTTCTACCAAGATGGAGGCCTTCGCCACCACCGCCTCTACCCCAAAATTACTCCTCGTAGTCGAGCATGTCATACTCCACTCCGAGGCAACATTTGACTTATGTCGAGGCGGGGCAACCTCAACACGCGACAAGACAAACAAATCAATCGATATCAAACCAAAGCTTGCCACCACCTCCGCAAGGACCCCCACCCGGCGCTCCCATGAAAAATGAGCCAAACTCGGAAAACCAATATAACCCCCACGCTCCTCTACCATCCATAGGAACCATAATGCCGATTGCGGGGGTTCATCAATAGAGTATGAAACCAAGAAACGTAAGAGAGATCACCGCTTAGTAAATAACGTGAGCGGTTCAGCCCTCGATTAAGTTCCGGAGAGTGGTCGAAGACCCCATAACTTTTTCGTAAGGCACCTCAAACCGAAAGCTTCCCACACGTTGATGCAATGGTGATAGAAACCAACATAGCAACATGGGAAATGAAGAGAGTTCGGTAGATACAGAAGCTCCGCGCACATAATCTTCGCCAATGCATTTGACAAGATGAATTTCAATAGAAATCAACTACATACCGTCCGACTCACCACGCATAGGATTTGGTGGAAGACAAAATGTGCGGCGTTGGGCAAGATAGTCCTACCCGTTGTCCTTCGCAGATCTAAAAAGTGCAAGAATGGAGTACATAACCTTCGACATCGCCGATGTTTACTCCCCGCACAATGCAATCTTCTAAGCAGAGGGTTCACAAACAAGTTCAATGCCGCAATACACATGGGCTATTTGTGTATGAAAATCCCAAAGACTTCATGGGACCATAATGCGGTGTATGGGAGCAAAAAAGAAGCAAGAAACATAGAAAAGGCTATATACCACGCACATAGGAATGTTAACTCCGTGGAAGGAAACGGCGAAGGTCCAGAACCACCAGACATGAAAAAAGAGCAAACAAGCGCCAAAGGCCAGGAAAAAATCAAGAAGATAAGAATAGATGATGACCCGGACCATTCCATAACAACAACCGCAGATCTAAGCTCTAAGAAGAAGAGAAAGAGTTGGCGGAGCTCCTCAAAGAAAAAAACAAAGAAATCTTCGCCCGGTCGCCAGCCAGACCTTCGTGGAGTAGACAGAGATACAATCGAACACGCCCTAGACATCAATCCGAAAATGAAACCAAAGAAGCGGCGTCGACGAGGAAAATGTCGGAAGATAGGATACTCGCAGCCCCAAGCGGAGGTTCAAAGACTACTTGATGCCGAGTAATCAGAGAAGTCAAATACACCGACCGGGCTAGCAAACGCCGCCCCGGTCCCAAAAAAGACCTCCCAAGCAAAATGAGAATGTGCATAGATTTCACAGATCTCAACAAGGCAACCAAAAAGACAACTACCCCTTGCCAAGAATAGACACCTCCGTCGACAAAGCGGCCAGGGTGTCGAAGGTTTTCATTCTTTGGATCGCTATTCAGGATATCATCAAATATGGTTGAAAAAGGAGGATGAAGAAAAACTAGCTTCACAACACCATTCGAACATATTGCTTTGTCGAATGCCGAGGGCCCGAAAAACGCAGGTGCAACCTTCGCTAGAATGACAAGCAAGGTTTTGACGGGGACAACTACGCAAAAACATGATTGCGTATGTCGATGATCTCATAGTCATGAGCAAAGAGAGCAGGACCATATCTCCGACTTACAAGAAACCTTTGTAAAACCTGAAGAAGTCGGGGCCTCAGGTTGAACCCGAAAAGTGTGTGTTTGGAGTAACCAAGGCGAAGGTCCTAGGATACATAGTCAGCTCCAAAGGAGTCAAAGCGAACCCAGAAAAGACAAAAGCAATCAGAGACATGGCGGAGCCCAAAACAAAGAAAGAAGTACAAAAGCTAACAGGAAGAATAGCGGCCCTCAACAGATTTATTTCCAAGTCGGCAGAAAAAAGTCTCCCATTCTTCCAAGCCCCGAGGGGAACAGAAACATCAAATGGGGAAAGGAGCAAAGCGGAGGCCTTCAAAGAACCTCAAGGAATACCTACAAGAACAAATTAACGGTAGCCGCATCCCGTTTAAGAGAAACCTATACTCCCGTACATCGCAAAGATCGGATCACGCCGTCGGTAGCGGTGGCGATCCAAGAGAAAAACGAAAGCGATTGCACTACACGCCTTCCAATCTACTATGTGTCGGAGGCACTCACAGAGCGAAGATCAATTACGTAAATAGAGAAAATAGCATATGCCCTCGTGATAGCATCCAGAAACTGAAGCACTACTTCCATTCATACAAAGTGATAGTACCCACCTCGCAACCGTTAGCGGAGGTCCTAAGAAACAAAGAAACATCGGCAAGAATCGGCAAATGGGCAAATGGAGCTATCTCGATTCGAACTAACCTTTGTGCATAGGATAGCCATAAAATCACAAAAGTGCTAGCAGACTTTGTAGCGAGAATGGACACCGCACAAGAAACAAGAGTAAACCAATCGGCCGGAGCTCGACGGTCTCTACATGCACGGAGCATGGGGCGAAACGGAGCGGGGCCTCCACCCGTGATAATGTCGCCACAAGGAATCGGATCATACTTCGCTATCCGGGTTAGAATGCGCTCAAACAAACAATACAGCTGAGTAATACGAAGGGCTCATATTAGGGCTCACAAAGGCGAGGCCTACGGCGCAAAATTAGTAGAAGTCGGAATCGGACTCAATGCTAGTAGCAAAGCCAAGTAGAAAAAGAATGCATGGCAAGAGAGCCGAGCTCGTAAACTACCTAGCAGTGGTCGAGGGCAATGGAACGAAGATTCCAAGGATTCACAAAGTAAAATTCATTCCAAGAGAGCAAAACAACGAGGCAGACGCCTCTAGCAAAGGCGTGCAGCAAACAACCTCCGCATACCGTAAAAACACAATCTACAACGTGGTGCATAAACCGCCGGCGAAACAATGAAAACAACATTCAGGATAGTCATGTTGGTAGAAGGCTAAGATCGAGGATAATCTTGGATAACCCGAGCAATACGAGTTACCCAAAAACGGCGGAGGCCACTAGAACGAAGCGAGCAAGAAGCTACACGCTCATCGACGGCCAACTATTCAAGAGAGGGGTGGTCCAACCAATGCTCAAGTGCATTTCACAAAGCGAAGGTGTAGAATTACTCAAGGAAATACATGCCGGCATCTCGGGGTCCCACATTGGACCGGGGGCATTATCTGCGAAGGCCATCCGTCAAGGATTTTCATCGCCCACACATAAAAGACGCGACAACAAATCGTCAAGTCATGCGAAGCATGCCAAAACTTTCGCCACACCGGAAAAACCCCTCGCCAGAAACTCAACCGATACCTCCGACCGGCCACTACAAAGATGGGGAATTGACATCGCCGGGTCCACTACCGACGGCGCAAGGAGGAAACAAGTTCGCGATCGTTGCGTCGAATACTTTACCAGATGGATAGAGGCAAAACCATCGGCAAAAATCACCTCCAATTCCATAATCAAATTCTACCGCGTAACATAATATGCGTATTCGGGTACCAAGAATGGTAACAAAGAGACAATGGCAAGCAATTTGACTCGACAAGTTCGAGAGATTTACGCTCCCAAATGGGCACAAAAATAGCCTTCGCGTCAGTCTATCACCCGCAAACAAATGGAGCAAAGTGGAACGAGCAAACGGAATAATATTCTCCGCGATTTCAAAAACTCTCTTCAACCTCCGCAAGGGGAAATGGGCGAGATGAACTACCTAGGGTCATTTGGTCCCATAACACAACATCTTCGTGTACTTTGGATACACCCCATTCAAGCTTATGTATGGAGAGGAAGCAATGCTCCCGTAAGAAATCAAACACGAAAGCCTCCGCGCCATGAAGCACAAAATAGCGTAAGACGAGGACTACGCAAAAGAAACGCTTGAACAAACAAGGCTAGAAGTTGTGGAAAACATTCAAAAGTACCAAGCGGAGACCAAAAATGGAGAGACAACAAAGTCCATAAAAAAGCACATCCAAGATGGAGATCTCGTACTCAAAAAGAAAACCAAACGCATCAACGGTGGGGAAGTTGCAAGCAAAGTGGGATGGACCATTCATCGCAAAAAGCAACAACAAGACAAGGGGCCTTCCGTCTCCTAGATGGCGAAGGCAACACCTCCGACCACACTTGGAATGTAGACAATCTCACGCAAGTACTATGTGTAAGGCCGTACTCGCAAAAATATAAGCGGAGGTCTCCGCCACTACTTTACTTTCACGCAAGTAGCATTAGATTTATCATACCAGTTCAAAAAGTCTCGCACTCTTTTCCTCATTGTGGGAACTCCTACCGGAGGTGAGGTTTTTAATGAGGCAAGACTAATGTAAAATCCTTTGAAATATAAAGAGGAAATTTCCCCAACATACAAAGAAAATCATGTCGAAAGTGACTAGCAACGCAATCACGTAATTCGACGAAAGGTAATAAAACGCCCGAGAGGACATCTTTGGGCGACGTAACGCGGAGGTTCTATCCTAAAAATGACCTCTAGAGACCAACGAAACGGTCCGTAAAATCCTCGAAAAAGTCCTACCCGTTGCGTAGGCATCGAGGTGGCACAACGGCATTGTGTCAAAACTAAAAAGCTGAAAAAGACACGCCCACTTCAGGCATCGCAATCACCTCCGCCAAAGAAAGGAAAAAAGGAGGTCATTTACAAAGCTTCTTTTATATCTAGAAAAACCTTGCTATATTATTACATACGAAAATTATACAAGTGATTGACATTGTGTTTGCCTAAATTACAAACATCTTACGGGAAGATGGTACAAAGGGTAGCTGAGGAGCAAGAAGAAAAATAAGATACTCCATACAAGCATGCTAGGCAACGCATACATGACACATGCCGTGGCGAAAAAAAGCTTCGCTAGTATACACGCCCTCGCTTTCGGCGCAAGCATTACACCATCGTAGAAGATGGTACGGTGGTAGTACGTGCACACGGCAAGACGAGGACGTGATCACAACCACCGTGTAAGGGCAACAAGCTTCACCCCTAGCGCAAGAAAAGAAGCCTCCGCCAATGTCGACGTCGGCAGCGTCCCTCGTATAAACTGCAGACCGCCATAGGACACCTTCATCTTAGTAGACCTCCGCGGCCGGGAACCAAGATAGACCTAAAGATGCTCTAGCGGAGGCCTAACCTGCAGGGTAAGCCGCACAAACCACCAAAGCTCATCGGCAAGAATTAATAGTTACGGCTTTGTCTTAGTCTAAGCTTCCGACCCAACGAATAAGAGGACAACTAAATTGGAGTCCTGCACCCATCGTTTTACTTAACCCTCACACGGTCTCACACTTTAACTCATCCGACCCACCGCTAGACGGGCCCATAGTACCAAACACGGCGGGAGGGGAAGAAAACGGTTGGGTTATATACTAACCCAACCCACCTAACACACCTACCAAAGGACAACCTCAATAAGTCGACTCAATGGCAAAGGCACTATAAAACTAAACCCCCTCCCCCTCACCACGACCCATACACTACGCTCACTACCCCAGAATACCACCTGCCCAAAGAAAACTAGGAGTACGGCATGAGTGCGGATGTACACCTCCGCCAACACAACCACAAAAAAAAAGAAGAAACCGTGTAAGAAATCGTAAAAGCCTCGGGCATCCGGCAATGGCGGGGAGACCGCGTAAGAATTGTAACATCCCCCCCAAGACCGGAAGTTCTAGCAAAACAACCAAATGCCGATCCTTGCCGAAGACCCGTGAGGAGAAAAAACAAGAAGCGCTTCCCACACGTAGCGGAGGTCTCCAAACAAAATATTCACTACCCCACGAGAACATCTCGCGGCGGAAGGGGACGAATTGGCGCAAAGAAAGAAATGATTAGCCTCCATTTGTCCAAACCATAAGTGCAAAATGAATAGAACAAACGACTATCATATAAATGTGACAAAACGTAAAGATTGAGCAATCTCCGCTTTATTAATAATAAAAAAATGATGATTTACATCATGTCACGAGCAAGAAACAAAGCCTCAGAACGACTCAAAGTGAGGCCCCTCCCAAGCTACGGAGTTAGTAAACGCCATCCGCTCGCCGCCTAAGTCAAATAAAACATCTTCCCACATGTCATCCACTCTAGCATTGGCGAAGGTGTCCCTCCAAAAACGCCAAAGATCTCCGTCTCACGTAAACGCCATTGCGATAAAAAGCAAGGGGATAGACATCTGCGCAGCACCTCATCGGGAACCCGCAAGCAGAAATTATTATTTGAACAAAACGTTAAACTTTCATTTAAGCAATATGGTAACACTTTTTACAAGCGGAGACTACCATCCGGCGCAACAAACGCTAATAGCCACATAAAAAAAGAAAAACCTATAAACTCTCCTACACCTCCGTGTCCTCATTTGAAGGCGGTCCACCATGCGGGCCCGGAGCGGGTAGCGGAGCAAAGATCCCGTTGAGCTTCCTCCACGACTTCGATCCCACGGAGCGGGGAGCCTCCGCCGGTCCTCCACCCCTAAACAAGAAACTTCGGCCAAACACCGCTAAACAAAGAAAATCACCAAAAAGTAAGCCGCAACCTAAAGTGCAAGACTCACCCGAAAAGGGGAGCGAGCAAGTGAGGCGACCGCACGCCCATGAACCACCCGTAATTTCTTCATAAAGGAGCCCACGAACTTAAGCGCTTCAACACCAAGCTCGCCCGGGGCTTGACGGTGATGAGTGTCCTTCACACGAACTCGAGCCACATCACCATGCCCTCTTTGCGGAGGATGCGTGTAATGTTCGTCGCCCGACTTTCGAGCACCAAAGTCGACACACCCCGCAAGACGCGGGGAAGCTTGGAGACATTCCTCGCAACCCGGGACAGACATTGACACTACCGCCCTCTGAAACGGTGTCACCACGGCGCCGACGGAGGTGGCGACCTCCGATACCTAATGAGCAACGAAGGCTGGGACGATAAATGCTGTCCTAGGCCGCCGCGCTCCGCCGACCGCGCCGCGATGAGGTAAGGTGGCGTTGGCCTCTTCGGCTTAGCCTCCATCTCACGAGAGCTTTTTCGGCACCCTCCGCTGGAAACCCGGCAAGTCCCGCGCCTTCCTAGCCGCGGTGCCTCAGCTGCGGCGAAGCTCCCGCTCCTCCAAAATAAGCTTCTCCAAGGACACCTTCTCCTCGGATGAAGCGGAGACCTTCGCCTTCAATTCAACCAGAATTTTGTCTCGCGCTACAAGTTCCCCGATGAACCTTAGCACTAACACACTCCAAGCTAGCGGTCATCCGTGAAAAACCGATATATATATAAAGCTACGCCAACAAAATCAAGAGAAGAAAGAAAAACGGAAGAAGACATCTCCGCACCGAAAGGCTTTCGTCTATAGCCTTCCCCGAAGACATCATAGACATCGCCCTCGAAAAATATTTAAGCATGGCATCTAATCGAATATTAGACAATGTCACCAAAACCAAGATAAAGAAAGCAAGCGAGTGAAACAAGAAATAACACTCACCCAAATCACCCTCCGCGGCAACTTGAGGGGAACCCGGGCCAAGGACATTAGCAGCCTCCGCCATCCGAACCAAAAAAAGAGTTAGACAAATAACAATATAACCAAAAATGAAAAGTAAGATAACAAACATATCATACCTCCAATGCCGGCGTGAGCAGAGGCGACTGGTGCGTAGAACCTCCAACACCTCCGCCGCCTTTGTAGCCTTCTCGCCTGGGAGGTCTCTCCCTCAACACTCTTACCCTTGAGGCCTCGTGAAGGGCACGGCTCCCCGCATTCGAGGGTATGTCGGGGCTCACGCCACCGGGCGGCACAAAGAATCGTCGGAGGTAGACACATACCGCTACCTCCTCAACATCCACCATGTCGATGCGGCAATCGCTCAGCCTGGCTCCCTAAGCCTTCCCGCCTGCTGAAGCTAGCGGAGTATTGCCGCTAGACGTCGGAAGTCGGCCACGGGTCGCCATGGCCTTCGACACCTCCGAAGTGGCCTCGCCGTAGAAAGCCCGACGACACTCTCTAGCAAGAGGGGAACCGACCCAATTTTAGGGGCGTAAGAAACTCCCCTCCGCCAATTAAGGGAAGAGCGGCACCGAGGACCCAGCCAGCCAGATCCCTCGTCCTTCCCGCCTCCGCGGCCGGCCGCCCGGCATTAGCCCTCCGTGTTATCGGATCCTTCACTTGCTTATGGGCCAACATCTTCTTCTTCTTGGCCTCCTCCTTGGCGTTAAAGAAGAAAGCGGAGCCAGCAGGCGAGCGGAGGTGCTGCCCTCCACCTTCCTCTTCTTGGTCTTCCCCGTGTCATCGGAGGAGCCTCTCTCTTGTCACCGCGACGGGAGCCGCGGAAGGTTTACCTTCGAAGCGCCCAAGGAAGCTTAGCAGCTTCGTCGGCCTCGCGTCTTTCAATCTCCGCTAACACTCTCCAGGGAACCTTATGGTTGCCATATTCCACCTTCATTTCTTCAAAAAACGCGGTTAAGACGGGCATCTTCCCCGCCTTGCGACCTCCGCGCTAAAAACTCCTTTTGTCGTAATGGGACCCAAAACCTCCCCGGGCCTCCATCTCCACCCGCATTACAAAGGCATCGGACCGACACCCTCCGGGAGATGGGCACCGAGCCGGGGAAGGGAACCATCTCCGCGGCCCCAAAAACAGGGAAGATTAACCCATTCTATTACCAACGGGTCCTTGTGACGCCGCAGGGGAGAATACTTAGCGGCGCACATCTCCTCCACCAAGTCGCGCCCTCCGGAATAACGACACGCTGAAAAGAACGCCGCGACACTTTTTCCTCCCCGTCGTCGCTCTTCATTTGGATGGGGAGAGGCGATGTCCACGGAACCCGGACGCCGAAGGGGTACCAGGGACACCTCCTCCCGTCAACCATCTTGCTCGCCCCTCGCAGACTTGGCGAGAACCAATAATCCATCCACCCGGGTTCCCACTTGTTCTTCTCCGGGCGTAGGAGATCTCCGCTTTCTCCTCACCCCGATAACGACGAGGGCTGAAGGTGCAAAGATCAAATTGAAGCCTCTTTCGCCTCCCATCGGGCATCTTTTCGAGTCTTCGGTTGCTTGTGAAGCTCGAAGAAGCGGACGAAGGTGTTCGTATCCACCTCTCCGCCATAAGACTCCACCGCCCATGCAAACTTTCGACAATGCAAGGAATGCATGGGGTGAGCCGATGAATCGCACCTCGAAGCGACTCCAACACCGCGCGCGCAGAACGAAGCAGTAGGGCGGCGGAGCCCGCAGTGAAGAAATCCCTAAAGACAATGCCCCAGCGATGCTGTGGTTCCGGTAGCTCGCACGTTTCGCCTTGAGGGAGCTTCACTTCACAATTCGCTCCGATATATCCCTTTCGCTGGAGGTCGTCGAAAGCATCGATTGAGTCATCTTCGACGAGCCGAAGCTCAGATAGCATCGACCTCCGCGAGCCATGAGGTCACCAACGGAGGCTTCGGCGCCGGATAGGGTCTCCTCCCGGATCTTGTGTGCGGCTGGCGTCTAGCATGCAATCCTCAAAGAGGCGAAGGTATTGGCTAGCGCGATACGGCAAGAGCTCCGCGTATGGACCGTAGAGCTCCAGACGGGGAAGCGACCCCTTACGCTAGGCGGTTGGGGACAAGCACGCATGCACTGCGTGAGTCGCAAGGGGCTAGCGGAGGCGAGCGGCGGCGGAAGCGAGAGAAAAGCGAGAGCGCGCAAGAAGGCAAGCGAGCACAAAGGTGAAAGCGATGGCGGGTGAGGCCTCACCGGGGGAGGCCTTTTATAGTACCAACGACCCCTTCGCATTCCAAGATGAACAGGTTGCAACCAGCGGGCGTAAAACGGTCACCTCAACATTGGGGTGCGAGCCAATTTGTCCGTTGCGATCGCGACGATTCAAATTCTGCGTAGCCGAAGGTCCCTCACGGAAACGCCCCGGGGGAAGGACCCTCAACACCTCCGCTTATATCGCAATCAAGTTGAGAGCGAAGGCACGCCTCCGCTTACGACCATTCGCTCCCAAGGGGGGGAACTGTTGGGAGAGGCCTGCCGACACCGGGCGGAGATGTTGGCAACCGCAGAGGACTCGGAGCCCGGCGCTAACAATTTCACCATTCGGATTCAATGTTCTCAGGCGAGGAGGCGCGGTCGCGAGACCTCCGCTAGCGAGAGGCATGCGGAGGTGTCAAGCCACTCCGCTCCGCTCCCTCAGCGGCCGGGAGGGGCCGGTCGGTGAACCCTCCGTTAGCGAGGCGGCGGAGTTGTCCCTCCGCTCGGCTCCCTCAAGCGCCCCGGGTCTTCCCGAGCACGCGGGGGGATGGCGGAGGACCACACCTCCGCGACCTTTTTCCTTGGGAGATCGCGAAGGATGCCGGCCGCGGAGGACCCCCAGCGAAACCCAGCGAAGACCCGCATAGACCCCGGGGACGAAAGGCGGCAAGTCATGTACAAAACGATATAGGTTGATCCGTTTTGTAGGTCCGGGGAATATGCCCGAATCTAGAGGGGCGGCGTGTAATCCTACATCACTCGGTATTGTAAAGCTATAAATAGGGAGCAGTCCTCCCCCAAGAAGGAGGTTGGTGAATTCCATTTATGGAGTATTGTTGCAATTAACTCCACACCGAATACCCGATCCACCCCAAAACCCCCTCAGAGCTCCGCCTGAGCGGAGGCGTCAAACCGTGTTGGGAACCCCAAGCTCAACAGTTATAATTGTCCACCTTTAATCCCTCTTAATTTATGTAAACGGGGTGAATTAAATGTAGCTAAAAACCCTCGAATGTGCTTGTTCACCTCAATTCGGAGTGTCGCCATCTTATACGGCTAACAAGTTCGTTTCTTTTTTGCGATTGAAAATCGATCATCGACTCACATGAGGAAAAAAAAAGTTTGAAGGCTACGAGTTTGTCCATTATTATATCATTTTCTTCTCCTTTCACAAACAAAATGTCTTGGCTGATGCCGCCATGCAAGCATGGTTAGCCATCTTTCAAAACTTAAAAAATAAAAAATTTGTTCAAAATTAGCTAATTAACTAGATAGCTAGCCAGTTAACAACTAGTTTAAGGCGACTTAGCTAAAAAGAATTAGCCCAACTATTAGCTGCTAATTAGATGCACTAGAACTAACAATTAGCCATTTATCAAACAGTCACTTGATACTGTCCCAAGAAAGCTCACCGTCCAAATATGTCGGGAGATTCGTGGCCCCAATCAAATTTTGACGCGACGCACTTGATAGCTGAGCCGATCGACCGACCAGTTTTGTTCGAGGTCAAAATTCAGCTAAAACAAGAGCAACTGCAGCAGGTACTAGTGTCCAGGCAAAAAAAAAAAAATGACGTACGCACGAACTAGATCGAATATCGTTGACATACGAAACCGCTGACGTGTCGTCACCGTATTTTTTAGGATTAGGAAATTGGGGTGACGTGTCTAAAGCGGAATAAACTAAACGGTGACGTGGTAAGATCGAGGAGCATGCAAACATCTCGATTGTATATGTCCAGCGGTTTGCACTAATATATACTGAAATTAACTTACGTGTACGACCCAAGAAAGTGAGTTCAAAATTGGGAGTGAGTCAGAGTGAGTGAGGTGGGGAGAGTATATCCTCTTTATTTCCTTTCTAAAAGAAAATGATGGTTCGATTCCCCAAAAAGAAATGATGGTTGGCGCGATCGATATGGCGGATTCCACCGCGTTCCGTAAACAGATCAGCCTGGACAATGTACAAACTACAAACGAAGTGGACACAGAGGATTGCACCATCGGACCGACCATATAAAAAACTACTAGTAGGCTGTCCCTCGTCGTCGTCGCGAGCGTCGGCATCGTCGTCACTCACTCCCCCTCTGTAATCTGCACGCTTGTCATGATCTGATCTTCAGTAACCTTCTGACGAATGGCCAGAGGATTTGACTTTTCACTTGCTAATACTCAAAGGGGAACAAGGGATGACTCTAAAGTCTAAACTACTGCCTCCAGCATTCTAACTTTGACAAATTATATATTAAAGAGTGTTTATATTTACAATACTACATTATTAGTGTCATTGTTAGATCGTTGAGATTAAAAAATTGTCGAGAATAAATATTACAAGTTTTTAAAAAAAACTATTCAAAATTAGAAAGTTTGAACGACACACGTCCATAAAGATCGTTTATTTTTGAGGCGTAGGAAGTACGCCAGAGCCTACAAAGGTTAGTTCATGGAAACTGCAAAGAGCTCATACAGTCTTGTTGAGGTAAACCGTTGCGTCAACTCTGGTAAATTGGGGAACAAATCATGTTCGACTACAGACGCGAACACTTGGGTTGCTGTACGCAGCCACGTACAGTAGGTGCCTCTCCTCTGCAGTGTGAATTGCCGGTGCCGGCGCGTCCGAGGACGACGAGAACACACGCGGCGGAGGCCGAGACAGGCAGTGGCACCTGCTGCAGAACTGCTACTGTTACAGCAGACAGCGTCGCTGGTTTTGATACACGGTCTGACGACGCACACGGTTGCCAGTGCCAGCCTTGCCACTGACCGCGGCGGGCAGCCTAGCGCCACCGCGAGGTCCGCGATCCCGATTTCCGACCAATCTGACATCGCATCGCCATTTTTTTTTTTGTTTAGACTCTCATCACCTGTTGCCCGCGCGGCCCCTGCTGAGTTTGGCTTCTTCTTCCTCGCGCCGCCCGGCCAGAAAGTCCACACCGCCAGCGACCCTCCTCCAGCTCAGCTCATCAGCTGCTCCCTCCCACTCTGTCTATATATTAGCCTTGTCTCACACTAATCCCCGGCCCTCACATAATCACCCACCACACCATCCATTTGCGCCTTCTTTCTTGCCTCTTGCATTCATTTCCTTCTCCAATCTTGTTGCTCCAATCTTTTTGTGCCCACATTTCCTGGCATCATCTCAATCGGTTGTTGCATTGCATTGCACGCGGTGGTCTCCTGCAGTCGCTGCTACAGCAAGGTCGTCGTCGTCGTCGCCATGGGCGTCCTCTTCTCATGCCCCGCCGACGACTACGACCCGCTAGACCTGCAGCCGCAGGAGGAAGAGCCAACGCCGGCGCCGTCGTCCTCCGCGGGGAGCCAGCAGCGCCGGCCATCCTCAGGGCGTCGCTGGGCTCCGGCAAGCTGCGCATCGAGGGGTCACTCAGCTTCAAGCGCGCGCAGGCCGCGCTGCTGCAGGTGGAGACCAAGATCTCCATCCGGACCGACTCCGACGCCGACGCCACCGCCATGCCCACGCCGGGGACCAGGGAGGTCGTCAGGGCGAGGTTCGCCGCCGAGCCGGCTGACAGCCCCAAGCACGAGGCGGCGGCGCTGCGGCTGCAGAAGGTGTACAAGAGCTTCCGCACGCGGCGGCAGCTCGCCGACTGCGCCGTGCTCGTGGAGCAGAGCTGGTGGAAGCTGCTCGACTTCGCGCTGCTCAAGCGCAGCTCCGTCTCCTTCTTCGACATCGAGAAGCAGGAGACCGCCATGTCCAAGTGGTCCAGGGCCAGGACGCGCGTCGCCAAGGTTGGCAAGGGCCTGCTCAAGGACGACAACGCCCAGAAGCTTGCCTTGCAGCACTGGCTCGAAGCGGTGAGTCACCCACCCACCATCCATCTCAGCCACCTTTCATCTTGAGGTTTGCAGCCAATATCTATTGGAATCAAACTGAAATTTGATGATGAACAGATTGACCCGCGGCACCGGTACGGCCATAACCTTCACTACTACTATGATTGCTGGCTCCACTCTGAAAGCAAGCAACCTTTCTTCTACTGGTTAGCACTAATTCAACTCTGTTGCTACTATCATGGATTTATTCAGCCGATGGCTGCAACTAATGATAGTTTAAGCTGATGATGGTCTTGGTTTGGCGATGCAGGCTTGATGTGGGAGAAGGTAGAGAGATCAATCTTGAAAAGTGCTCAAGATCAAAGCTTCTGAGCCAGTGCATCAAGTACCTTGGTCCAGTAAGTATTCAGTAGTATTCACACAACAGGGGAGATCGATTGAACAGAGTGAAAACAACGTACGATGGCTGATGCTTATATTTGTGCAGAAAGAAAGAGAGGACTATGAAGTCGTAATCGAGGACGGCAAGTTCTTGTACAAGAAAAGTGGGCAGATCCTTGACACTTCTTGCGGACCGCGAGACGCCAAGTGGATCTTTGTTCTTAGCACATCTAAGAACTTGTATGTTGGACAGGTAAATATTCTCATGCCCACATATTGGGAAAAGGTTCCACTAAGCCTAGAATTACTCTGTTCATTGTGTAACACTTCAAATCAAATGCAGAAGAAAAAGGGAACATTTCAACACTCTAGCTTCCTTGCTGGAGGAGCCACTTCTGCTGCTGGGCGATTGGTTGTTGAGAATGGAACTCTCAAGGTACCTACCAATCAGTCTACTACTATCATTCTTCATTCATGCTCAATATTAGTATGAGCAAAATTTCAGCCATTGAACAAGGCATATCTTATTAGCAATGGTTAGTTTATTAGATGACAAGCTGAGGCAAATCTGCTATGTTTGTGTGACAGGCTATCTGGCCTCACAGTGGGCACTACCGCCCTACAGAGGAGAATTTCCAAGAGTTCAAGAGCTTCCTCAAGGACAACTTGGTTGATCTGACCGATGTTAAGGTTCGCACATCTATCACAACCCTGATCATTCAAAAAGTTACGTTAATCGAACACCTCCAGAATTCAATTTGTGATGTCAATTCTTCTTGTGAACTCACTCCCCGCAGATGAGCCCAGATGAAGAGGATGAGGAGTTCTGGGGCAGTCTCAGGAGGATCACTTCAGAGAGCGAGAAGACCGGAGACCAAACAACAACGGCTGTGCCTGAAGAAACCGGTCCTGAAGCTGCTGGCAAAGAAGAACCTGCAACAATGGCGCGGCCAGAAGCATCACAAGACGCCGTCGATCAGGCGGCGCCCGTGCCGCGGGAGAAGATCCTGCAGCGGATCAACTCCAAGAAGGAGATGAAGTCGTACCAGCTCGGCAAGCAGCTGTCGTTCAAGTGGACCACGGGGGCGGGTCCCCGGATCGGGTGCGTCCGCGACTACCCGTCGGAGCTCCAGGTGCAGGCGCTGGAGCAGGTGAACCTCTCGCCGAGGTGCAGCGCCGCCGCCGCCTCCCGGTTCGCCTCGCCGCTCAGGCGAAGCTTCAACCAGCCGCAGCCAGCGACAGCAGCAACAAGGGGGTGCGAGGCGGCGTCCACGCCGCCGAGGGAGGCGTTCCGGTCGCCTCTGCAGCACGGTGCACTTGCGGTTGCAGCCGTAGCTGACTGACGAACGCAGTTGCAGGCTTGCAGCTGAAATTTTCTTGAAGGAGAAGAATCAATCCTCAGACAATTTGATGAATGAAGAAGTTTTGAAGAATCCTCAGACGATTCGATGGATGAACATGTGTATAGTAGGTACGGTAGGGCAGGTAGTAGTATACAGTATACTATATGCATATACTAATATATATACACATTTTTCACTGAAGGATGTGATACTAGTAGTTAACCACAAATGTTTTATGACAGATTCTTTCATTCCTTACATGTACTTAAAAGAAATGCTGTACTCAAGCAAGCATGGTTTGACATGTATTGCGTGCAATTTTTTGTACAAGTTTATGTTGGCATCAAGTCATTATCTATGTTGTATCACATCAGAAAACTCTGATCTGGAAAGAAATGTCTGAAAGCAGCTTGTGTCAAACGAACCTCTCAAACTACTAAAGCATACAGTTGAGCTGGAATTCTCTTGAACTTGTTGTTCAAACTATTACTCAAGCATGGTTTCGCTTGTGTTTGATTGACAGTTGAAGAGCTGAAAAAGTTTTTTAAAACTAGACTCATCAGACGGACTAACAAATGCAAACAGTAGTCACAGCAGCTCTTTAAAGCAACACTGTTTGGGCCAGAATTATCTCCAGCAGCTGGTTGTAAAGTCTCATCAGACGATTCTGAATTACTTGTATCGCCCGTTGTTCTGTTCCAGCTGCAAGCACTGATCAAAGGGAAGATTGTTGTATTCATTAGTTGCTGAACTGAATGAAAAACAACAAAATTACACATACAATTGGATCGTTGGGCTCGTTCTCGAAGGAAGCTTGCTGAACTGAACTGAAAAAACAACAAAACAAACCTCCTGAATTTCTTTAGATGGGCTTTCTCTCGCCTTGAGGTGCCCAACACAAACATTTCTTTAGACATTGCTGGATCCGTCACCAAAGAGAGCCCTCCACAAATATGTCTTTAGATGCACTGACAGAAAACTTATATTTACTTGTTGGGCCCCTCTCCAGAGAGAGAAAGAACCCTCCAAAATAGGCGTATGCTGCTTGATGCAGCGGGCACACGGTATTCCTTAGTAAAAGGCGAAAGAATAGTTCGCTCTGTGCCCACCGCGCAGCTGAGTGCTTTTCTTTCGGTGCTGAGAGCCCTTCTAAATAGCAGCGCTCCCTGCTGCCACTGTCTTCAGCGAGCTGTTTGGGACTAAACCAAAAGTACAGGCGCTGGCCGCGCCGTGCGCACTGCGTGCAAATCAAAACCTACGCCGTGGATTTACTTTCCATACCAACTGGCCCAGCGGACTGCGCGGCCTAGGCAGACGATTGCTGTGCGGCCCAGATGCTATGAAGCGTTGGGCTCCCGCTGCTTACTGTTGTCGCTCTCGCCTGCATTTTATCATGTCCGGTGGTCCGGGGAAAGAACAAGGTTTCAACCAATTGGGGAAAGTTTTATTCTGCATTTTACAACACAGATTTAATATCCCAAATTTACCAAACATAGCTGAACGGACCTCATAAGCTTGCTGATCGAAATTACAAGGTGTTTGGTTCGATGAATGGTAACGCTAATGCAAACGAAATGGATACAGCGTGATACTGAGGAAGTAGGAGCTGCAATGGGTGATTGCAGTCTTTGTTTGGTTCGGGAAGGAAACGGTAAGCCATACCATTTTGAAAAGAAAAAAGAAAAAAGAATGCAGCCAGGGACGCCTTCCTCCTCTAGACACCAGAAGGCAAAGTTGGTCATGGCCCGTGTTCGTGCCCAGGTAGGCAGGTAGCAACGAACTAAAATGGTTCGCCGGAGTCCAAAACATGAGCTTCGTTGAGTCCATCCATGTCTCCGTTGGCCAATTTGTGCCAACAAAACGGATCTCTGGTCTAATCTTCACGGACAGTTGCTGCCAACTCTGTGCCGCCATGGCTGCCATGGACTCTGCATCAAAACGACACTTCGAGTAGAGCCGACGGGTAGGTACCAGCCGGGCTGACAGAAACTTGCAGGGGCAGCAGAGCTGCTCGAGGTAACGATCTAGGACCAGGGGAATCAAAACTGAACGGTCCGGTAATAGTAACGCATTACTGAGTACATTCAACCAAACAAAAGTAACGATATCACTTCGGCTCCGTGATCTGATTGCGCTACAGTTACAAAATGGTGAACCAAAGACCATCTTAAATCAAAATGCTAACTATATCAGCAGTCATGTCATTATATACAAATGTACTACTCCAATCCATTGTATGCTTCCACATGAAGCTCCAGTGTAAGCTGCTTCAGACCAAGGACAAGGTTGATTGATATTGTTCGCCCGCTGTGGTAACTCGCTGCTAGGCGCCTAGGCGGTGCTTCTCACTCTACATATCTCAATGTCTCCATCAGACCATCACTACCAGCATAACGGTCACAAAAACATCGCTGAGAGCAGCATCGCTCGGTCAGTAACTCAGTAGTCATGCACCTCCAGATTCTTCAGATTCAGTGACCGTGCAGGCAAAGCACGCAGAAATGAATCAAGCAAACCACGTCAGCTGGGTGTGTATTATTTAATCTCCTCTTCTAACCTATAACCTGGCGTAACCCTTCACCTAATGACCTGCCTCCTTCCAAGCAACCTCCACGTCAACAGACCGTCATACAACATCTAGTTCTATGGATCGTGCATCGACCCGCACATGCTCCTGACGATGACCCATTCGTGCCCCTGAGCCATTTAGGCCGTGATCTTCTTCCTTACTGATAACGTCCGAACTATCTATGTCATTCAGAGCTCTCTTAGCGTACACGGTGAATGCAACTGTGAGGACGATAGCGATGACCAAGGAAATGGCATTGTATGCTATTTCCACTGGTGTCATTTTGTAGTTGCCGTACTTCATGTCAGCCAATGTACGTATAAGCGTCCGCTGCACCAAACACGTGGCAACATAAGCAAATCACAGAGTACCTCTCAAGATAAAGGATATGAATGCATTTGGTAACTTAAAAGTGAGTGCATTGGGTAAACTGTCTGGCAAACAAAAACTACAGGAAAGTTTTCAAATAAACTAAACTTCTACATGGTCAGATGTGTAGCTTATAAGAAGAGTACAGCAACATGTCCTTCAACTGGTGAACTCATATAGAAGACAAAAAAATGCTAAACTAGATTCATGGTCAGAAACTCAGCATGCTAGTTTCTGTGTATGTGATTCATGTGCAAAGAATTACTTCTTTTGTTCCAAAATGTAAGTCGTTTTGGCTTTTCTAGATTCACATTTTTTTTACTATGTATCTAGACATAACATGCACCTAGATGCATAACAAAAGTTATCTACATAGAAAAGCCAAAACGACTTGCAATTTGGAATGCTTAGATGGTAAATGAAAAAACCATGCTAAGTTGAATGGATCAAGAATTAGCAATGTATTAGAGATCATATCTAACCTGTAGATATAGATGAAAGCCTCAGGTACCATTCCAGCAACAGAACCACACAGATAAGGGTTGAACTTAATTTCTGTCACAGTCACGGCATAATTAAAAAATTGTATATGGGAATGGTGAGATTCTGAAAGCGCGACAACCCGAAACTGCTGGAACCAATTTCCTTAAGCCCGCAAGTTTTATTAGTGCTATCTGCTGAGGCCACTTTGTCAACCATACCTGCATTTTTAGTTAAAAAAAAAAGGAAGTAGAGAAAAAAAATCGAATTAGGGAATAATCCATGCATAGAAAAGATCTAGCTCTTAAATTACAAATCACAGAACATATGTCTGAGAAATTTTACATGCAGACGTTCACGAAACAATGAGCCAATCCAAAATGGTACCACCATGCCAATAGTAGTCCCGACCATTATAATCAAGAAACCCCAACCATATCCAAAGATCATTCCTGCTAACCACATAGAAGGTCCTGAAGGAACTAGAATAACTGGAAAGAGAGCCAAAGACGCAACGAGAACAACAGCTAATACTGGGCGTCCAAAAGCACTTGCTTCCCATTGCATGATTGGCAAGAGAACCTACAACAAGCGGACAAAGTACATTCGGTGTCAACATTGGAAAAATGCTGAGAGAAAGCATGGAACAGAGACAAATAGCATGAAGAAGAATGTCACAATGGATAATTTCATAAAGACAAATCACAAATTACATTTCACTTAAACTACAAAATATCAATTGCTTGTTACAAAATGATAAGAGTGTGCTGGGATGTTTGCCACTTAGTACAACATATCCACTGCTTTTTAAGAGAAAAATCACAAGTTCTGTGTGATACAATAGGACTTGGTACCATGTGTTTGTTACTGAGTGACAATTTCTGAACTACAATCTTTAGGGCATATATACATCTAAAATCTACTGGCTTTTTATTCAAAATAGTAAAGACATCTTGTGTATTGTTTATCATGATAGTTTGAAGTAACTAGCAAGCATAAGTAAGAAACATATATTCTTGTAGATTTGATCCCCAGGGGCCAGATCGATCAAACAAGCCATCAGACAAAAAAAATTGTAACTACCGTTTTAAGAGCTTTCCATGGCATATTTCAGTTTATTCTGAAAACCTAATTGTTGTTTTCCTAGCATTATCCAAAGGATCTGATTGATCTATGCAGATGACAAGACCTTTCAGGTTGGAGAAAAGAATGCCTGCAGAAGTGGTGAGAAAGAGTATCATTGTTTACCTTCTCAAAGGCAAAGGGGACTCCCCATTTCACGAAGACGTAACCCACTAATATAAGAAGGAAGCAGCCAAGCAGAACTTTCATCAACCAAATGAAGGATCTTGAATTTGGTTGCTCAGATAAAATTGTCGTGCCAACATCAGATGTTTCATGTTGGGCTCGTGTAACTAGCCTCTCATATTCATCATCCTTTGTGTTCTGTTCAGAATGGTCAACTGCCGTGCATGATGCCCCAGCTGAAGACCTGGGCGTGTCTGCCACTGCCTCTTCGTCTCTGTTTACCAACCGAAGGCAACATTATGAAATTATTAATATATCAATGTAAGGCAGGCTGTGGTCATACTTGTGCTGTATACTAGAATAGCATGTAGCACAATCCAAGAAGTGAAACTAAGGAACCTCATACGGCTCACATGTCATTGTGTAATGACTAATGAGATCTCATTTTGCAATATATACAATACCAGGGCATTACGCATGAATAGTGGAATTGGAATCCCTGGCCCCGGAATGAGGGGAACATAGGTTATAGATTCTAGTCTCTATGGAAGTTGACGTACTGGTACTCTAACTCTATGGCTAAAATTAGTAGGAAAACAAGACCTGCATTTCCTATCCACTTTATTTAAAAGTCATATTTGACGACCCTAGTGAAACAAAGTCAAATTACCCACATAAAAATTTCCATTCTACGTTCTTTATTTGACGTAATATTCCGACTACATCAGTGCAAAAATTACGCCTAGCAAGATTGTCAAAGGCACCTGCTTGCTCTTGTTCATCGGTTCATCTACATCCACAGTAGTCTCTGAAACCACCCACCAGATGGTACAGTGCAACGGCCAGTGGTTCAATCCAGATAATCAGGAAAGAGACTATTTGGAATTGGCTATGATTGAAGTAACTTGGAAGTTGGAACATCGTTAGCTATAGTAGTAATAATTATGTTCCCCAATTCGACCAAGCTTATGACCCTACAGCACGTTTTAAATAAGCTTAAGATCCACGCGTGGCGTGCACCCGTGGTGACCGACCATACGGCGACGCGTGGCGTGGCACAAACGCTCGGCAGCTCCGGTGGCTGGTCGGCGGCGGCCGCTGTTGCTCCAAGGTAGCGCCTACCTACCGCCTCCATTCTTGGAAACTTCAACGCACCGAGCATTGCCAAAGGTGGGGACATTCCCGATAAGGCGGAAGGAAGGGAGCAAGAAGAGGGAGAAGAGCATCGCCCTCCCCTCCCGGAACGCAAATCCTGTACCGGCCAACAGGCTTTGGGACGGATCAAACCTCCTGAAGAAGCGAAATCCACCTGTGCCTGCGGGAGGCAGCTCCACTAGACGAGCTCAATCAAGAAGACAAAAGGAACTCAAATAAATAAAACTACAGAAAAAATAACGAACAGCCGAACAGAATCTCTCAAGCCTACCGTACCGCTGAAGCAAAATCTCCGGTGGTGAGAGAGTAGAGAGAGAAAAGGGAAGAGGTAATCTGAACTCTGAACAAGTTGACAAAGAAACAGAAGCGCGTACCTGGCCATCTCCCCGCCGCCTCGACGCTGAGCGGGAGGACGCGCGCCATGGAGGAGGGAGGACCGACCGGGTGGAGAGCCGCGCGGACGTAGATCAAAGCATTTGGAGAGACTCGGCCGCCTCCTTGGTCGTTGGTCTCCGGTTCCCTTGTTTCTGGAAGCTCGCCGCCGCGGTGGAAGAAAAGCAGGAGCCCACGCACAGCCGCACACGGAACCAGAAAAAGGCCGTACGCAGCAGCAGCAGCTGCCTGCGCGTAGTGGGGAGGGAGGGGAGGGAGGGGAATGACCGAAACGCCCCCGCGTGGCCGCGTTAGTTGCACTCGGGCCTAGTCCTACGCCGCGTCGGACGGAACTGCCCCTGCCCGCGGCCGCGGCGGATGAGAATATTCGCCGGCGCGCGGGGGCGCGGGGCGGAGGTCTTGGTGGCGCTTTTGCTTTGCTCTGCCGGGTGCTGGTGGGTGGCGGCGGACGACACGGGGGTCGTGGGAGGTGGGATTCGAATCGTCCGTCGAATGTCGCGAGAGGCTTGCGAGTTGCCGACGAGGGAAAAGGGGAGGAAAGTAGTAGTAGTGGAAGACGCGTGGATTCCAAAGCTCGTCGTCGGCCGCCGGACACTGTCGCGTGGGCCCGCCGGCCCGGTCAGATGCAGCGCAGCGAGCGCCACCGTCCGCTACCACCAGCAGGGAGAGCCGGACCGGACCAGGAGGAGACAACACAAAAGTTGGTTGCCACCTGGCTATCATCTCATCTGCTTCGCTTGCTTCAGAGGGAAGCAAGAAATCTGCGCCTTGTGGCCGGTCAAAGTGGAACCCTTGTTGTGATTTGCGCGAGTTCTCTTTCTGATAACTTTTTTTTTTTTTTTTTTTGAAAAGTCAAAACAGTGAATTACTCCTTCGTATAACTAATTTCTCTTCGTGTTGTAGAAGATCGTTAGAAAGTCCGCCGCCATTCTTCTAGATAGGTTACCGCATTTGACTCCACTCCATCCCGTCACTCGTGGGTATTTTCTTTGCACAGCGTCCGTCGTCATGCCTGACTGACTATCGATCGCGATTGGCGAGCAGCCAGCCATACGGCTTGAGGATTGACCATTGCCGTGTTTTGACTTTGGGAGCCCATGGATTGTCAACGAACGTGCTTGTCTCCTAAACCTACTCTTTGGAATGTTCCTGTTCGGTTTGATCTAATTTTCGGCTAATTCAATAGTTAGTCAAACAATAAGCTAAAACAAGAACAAACCAAAAATTGTTAGTCAAGCAACAACAAATAGTACTAATTTACTTGTAGCTAGTGATAAATGCCCACCCCAAGAAAAAAAAAAAACACATGCACATATCAAAGACACGAGTTTTAGTTGGTATAAAGTTTTGGGTCTCACATCGGATAAACCTACAGACATTTGAAGTATTAAACGTGAACTAATTGCACAATAAATTGTAGAATCCGTTTTTGTAAACTATGGGGTCTAAACACAACCTAACACAACCTATAAACAAATTGAAGCCCCGCAAAGGATACAAATTTTCTCATCAACCACAACGATCAAATTCATTAGAGCAACCGCAATGTATCTTCCCGTGTATGGGTAGTAAGGTGGGGTCATGTGTTAGCCAGTAGTAGTGCTATTCCTAGTGCCACAAAGTAATGGGTATTAAGGTGGGGTCTATGCACATGTGATAGAGGAGAGAGGGGGGGAACAGGTGAAGATGATGCTACTGCACTTGCATGTGACAGAGGTGAGAGAAAGAATTTTTTTTTTACTCTTGTTACCAGGTAGTAGTGTTGTTCCTAGGTATAACTATAACCGGTTCTTCTTCCAACCTCCACAATGTATCTTCCTAGTAGCAAAGGCTTACTCCCCTCCATTGTGGACGCCCTTAAGGAGCTGAGTAACTTAAGCCCCAATCATACCCAAGTCCACATCTATGCTATTTAGCAACACGAGTCAGAAACACACAAGATGTTCATAGGGCTAGTGGCAGCACTATGTGGTATAAACATTTTCACAAAGGAAGAAACAATCAACTAAATTGATATAAAAGTGGCACAATAAAATAGCACCAATAGTGACACCACGAACAACCTCCTCATTTGACCTAGACATGTAGACTTGGTTGCTTGCAGAAGACAACTTGGTTGGATAACTATGCAATGGGGAGTGGGTTCTCACAATCATAGAGTGTGAGAAGTAGTTGAGTCGCTTCTCATGTTGGCTAGGCTTGACCAGTGGGATTAAATCTAGGACAACATTTGTGGTTCTTGTACTGTGCATAGGTAGAAACCTAATTGTGTTTCCATGCCTCAAGGCACGGGCTAAGAGGCAGCCTAAGATAACCCACACAAAAGGTACATCCGACTTGAAGCATTGACATAGATCATAGGGGATTTAAATTTTTCAATGACATAAGAAATGTCTTTGTTACGTGATTGAGGGTTGTAATTATTTTTCGGATAGTCATTGATGTGGTTACAAATTATATCAAGATCACTGGAACTCACATGTGTTTGGGAACATTTTACAACTTGTGGTAAGCTAGCCAAGTCTTCTACTACTCTACTCCATAGATTTACGAATCTAGGTATATCTAGCTCAAAAAAATATTAGAGTTGAAGGTTAGCCAAGCAAGTCGATAGAATAGACGAGAACCATGTGACAATCAATGAGCATGCTCGGCTATGGTCTTACAAAATGTCCACAATTGTTGGTGTTTGTTTTCTACATTGCTGCTACATTAAACACTTGCGAATATATCCCATTTGCTCGGATTATGAAAACACACAAAACTTGCCTATGTTATTGAGATAGTATTAGAAAGTCCCCTATTGATTGTACCCTTTTTTTCCCCCCCAATTTTTGTAAGTGAGATCTGTTTGTCAGAATATTAACATGAACTTAAGCACAGTTCATTGTTTTTCCTCTTCACGTACTTAATAGAGATGCAAGTGGATTTTTTTACACAAATAGTTTTTTTTACTAGTATCGCCGGTGCGTTGCTACAAGATAACTAAACTTTTGTAATAAAACACTCAGATCGCATAATAAGATAATAACAATATTGTACAATTAGATATCAACATTAAAGTAACATTTAATCCAAAAACAAAGTTTATAAAAAATACAGTGTTGTAGGCTCACAAACTCACTTCATAGACGGCATGATGTTTGTTCAAGTATGGAATGCACGAGGTGCAAGCATCATTAGGCATATGGATTGAGCAATGCTACCAATGCATGGGGTTGGTAGCATGGGGTTGTCATAGGTTACATGATCCCAACGACTATGGTTAATGCTAGGCGTAGGCACATAGCTCCAATCGTCAATCAAAGTCAATAATCATCGATAATGTCAATTATTGAGGGTGGAAAATTGTTGGACGTTTTTTGTTGTTTTGTTAGGTTTTCTTCCAAAAACTGCTCGTTGAAGGAAGGTCGAGAAAGGTAGAGGAAAACTACATTCAACAAGCAAGCAATCATAGGTCCAACATGATAAAAAAATAATGAAAATATATAATTTTAAATTAAATGAATTATCATAAGTGATAATCCAAACTAAACAGCTATGCTGAGCCGCTGGTGGTCATGTTTGTTTAAAAGAAACTATATCCTGATTACCACATTGGATGAGGGTCCATATAAATAGCTATAGGATACACCCTTTTTTTCTTGCGAATCTGTATGAGTTTGGTGGCTACTATTCAAGGAGCCGCAAATGACACATGTTTTAAAGCAGTTTTTCTTTCAATCTGCTGATTTTCAACTAATGAAAAAAGACCTGTAAGACACCTAGCTCCAACAACATATACATAGAAATTGTAGTGATGCTTGACAACAACAACAGGTAATAAAATTGATCTCTAAGGAAAAAGCCATGACCTGTTCATGCATACAACTTACGCAATAGCGACCTACGACTCAAACTCGGCCTCCATGGGTACTTGAACCGATGGTGGGTCCTCACAATCTCAATAGTAGCCCCTCTGAACTTAATTTATTTAGGTTCGAGAATCCAAAGATATCACAACTCAAATTCTAGTCTGTATCACTATATGTCGTTTGTATCAAGCAATGCAAGAACGGAAAGGTTTCATATTATGCGGGAGGACCAGGGCATCAACTATTGTTACCAATAAGTGCATTGGGACTGAACGACCATGCTTCCTATATGAAGAGAACAAAAACATGAGAGAGAATTTTCTAATGATCATGCATATATCCCACATTATGACAGCGCAGTTCAAAAGTAAATGATAATGCACTAATTGGAGCCGTGCTGAGAAAAAAGGATTTGTCATTCTTCTACTTGTAGTAAATAGTTTAGGCAGAGATACTTTTTAGCTCTCTTTTTGTCAGACCTATTGCCGATCAAATACCAGTGCGGGGACGCGGTGGTTAAGCGGCGACTTACGGATCTCGATCGAGGTCATTTGTCGTGCTTCAGGGGACACGACGGCGGAGGCCCGCCAGTTGGTCGCTCCGCTCAATGATCGATGATGGGAGGCTGTGCGGCCACGATGCGGCGAGTTGTCACCACCCTGTACGCTCATCGTCCTTCTCTCTATTGCTTCTTTGCTTGGTACTGAGAGCTGAAACTGGATTTAAATCTGCAGAAGATAGAAATCGTAAAGATTCGTTCATTCAACCATAATATATGCTACTATCAAACAAGAATCTATAGAAACGGAGGAGTCTTTCCAAATTCGTTAGAGCTCGTCCTGCTTGCGGCCGTGCGTGTGCCCGATGCATTGTGCCGATGAGCGCTCTCTGTTCCCAGCAAGGCGCCGTCACGCCTTCCGCGTCGCCGCGGCTAAGAAGAATGATATGGTGGGGCGCCTTGCATCGGGCACGTCGACCTACGCGACCGCGGCGACCAAGGGCCGCACGAGGATCGCGCTTCGACATCTCGCTAATGGCCCGTGGAGGCGGCGGCGGCCGATCGCGACAACGCGAAGCTCCCCGGAGGCGGTTGTGCGTGCCAGCTTCCGGGCGGCGGCCGGGCGGAGAGCGAGGGGAGGTGCTCATCGCCGCCACGAAGAGATGGTGCTTCGTGAGCGCCGCCTCTCCCCGCTATTTTATGGAACTCATTTTGGATCAAAGAATGGCACACATGTTTGTACTCGTATGTGATTGGAGGTTGCTATATTTGTACGTGGCCGTGATTGGAGGCTCCTATATTTGAACTTCGGGAGATTCCATGATTGGAGGGATCACATGCGCGGCCGCGGTGGATGCAAGCGTGGAGAAATTCTGATCCTTCGTCCAATTTTGTCTAAGGGCTGGGGAAATCGTGGGCATGATTCACGTTATAGTTTCCTTGCATGTCGCGATTTCCTTTTTATTGTGCGTTGGGATCGCATGGGAGAGGTAAACAGACAAACCAATAATTGGCGGACGGACAAACAAAAATTTTTTTGTCGCACCGAAAAAATCTTTTTTTTGTTCTTTTTATGTTGTAGAGAAGAGATAATTATAAGTAAAAAGCACTTTTTTTTTAGCATCATATAAGTAAAAGCACTTAATAAAAACCAACGCGTTTGAAACTCAGCTAAAAACGGGTAAAAGACGGACGGGTCCACATGACAGTTACCATAACTCAATCCGGTTCGTGCTTTGTGCAACCGAGCCGGGCTCACCTGGGCCTGGCCACCGGAGCCCTGCTGGACCTGAAAAAACTCGTTTGGGATTCAAACCCACCCCAATCCCAAATCTGCACACCTCGCCGCCGGCCACAGCCCCGGCGATCGTCGCCATACCCGGTCGACCCTTCTCCCCACCTTAAACCCCGCCCGTGCCCAGCGCGAACAACACCTCCCCACCATGCCGCGAAACTTCCGCAAGCGGGCCATCGAGTCGGACACCGACGACCGCTCCGACGACGAGGACACTCGCCGGTACCCTTCTCCCTCCAACCCCTCCTCTCCCTTGCTTTGCTAGGCCTTCTCGCTGATGCCTGCCTCCCTTCCTCCCATTGCAGCGCCGCCCTCGACGAGATCAAGTACATGCAGAAGCTCCGGGAGAGGAAGCTAGGTATCCCCGCCGTCCCCGCCGCCGCATCCACTAACGGGTCCTCGGCCATTGGTGGTCGAGTGGGCAGCGGGGCAGCGGTCGCCGGCGAGGCGGAGAAGGAGGACCTCGTCCTCCAGGACACCTTCGCTCAGGAGACCGCCGTCACCATCGAGGACCCCAACATGTATTGCGCTGCGCTGCACTTGGATACGCATGTTGTTTCATCTAATAGATAGATTGATTGAGGAATTGACACGAGTGCGTGTTGGTTTAACCTGAAGGTTGAGGTATGTGGAGACCGAGCTGGCGAAGCAGAGGGGTAAGATGGTTGATGCGGGAAGCAAGGAAGAGATGGATCATGTGGATGAGCTCTACACCGTGCCAGACCACCTCAAGGTTTGTTTGTGGCTCAACCGAGTTCCTCAACCTGAGGATTGCACGTTGTTCTGTGGACTGTGATGATGGTAACGTTTGTATTGTTCCTTGCAGGTGAAGAAGAAGAACTCAGAGGGAGAGCTCGACACAATGGACCACTGGCATTGCTGAGGTTCAGCTGCCCATTGAGTGCGTTCTTCAATCATTATATGCTCTTTTACAGTAAAGCTTGCTATGCCTGAGTCGAATGCTGTTTTAGAGTTCAGTTGGATTGGAATGGTATCTGAAAAGTGAAAACTGTGGAAGCTGTACCACATGTCATGTCGAGAAATGGAGTAGTGTAATCGAGAAGTCAGAATTGATGGGCATACATGTAAATTTATGCCATCTGTGAATTGGATACAGATTGGCTAAAGGCCCCAATATTTCTTTTCTCTATTGCACTGTTTGTTTTTGTTTGATAAAAGTATGATCCACATTCAACGCTGTGTTTGATAATTTGGCTGGAAACCCTTACATATGTCAGCTAACAATTTCTTGAGAATATTGTGTGGAGAAGGAAACTAGCTAATGATCTAGTTTATGATTAATTGGACATACATTGATTGGTAGACACAGAACTCGATCTCAGTATGTATTCACTACCATGAATTTATTGTGATATAAACTATACAACAATGATATGTTGAAATTAGGACTAGTTATTACAAATATAAGATATGCCATGCATTACCACAGTTCTATGAGCATCATGGACCCAACAATGTAACCTAGGCAGAGTTTCTTTTCTGTCTTTCTAATACTTTTATTTATGTTGTAGTTTAAATTTTATTCTAGTACTAGACTTTCTTTTCAAATTTAGAAGCACAATTACGTGCAATTCCATGTTATCATTTTTTAATTTCCACAGGTACAAATTAAAAAATATTGAAGAAACTGAGGCAGCTAAAAAAGGTGCTGCAAGAGAAAAGGCTTGCGAGGAAACCAAAATCAGATGCAAACATTCCATCAAGTTACAGTGCTGATTATTTCCACCGTGGTAAAGAATACGATGAGAAACTGCGAAGAGGTTTGTTACATGATCCTTGTCAAGATTATTTTAATGAGAAACTGGAGGGAACCCTACTGATAAATCATATGATTTGATGTGGGGAATAAGAAATAAAAAATGTAAGACCAGAAATAGAAAAAAAAGAGACTAGACCTGTACAGCTGGACCAGATATACCAAATGGCATAGGTGAAGGTCTTTATCTTTCAGCCAACTCTACAGTTTTTTATGATATTGATATGTATTAGGGTAATCTTGTTAGGTAGAATTGCCTTCAGGATTTTCGGGGCTTGACAGTTGGTTAACTTCTTTTCTTTCAATCTAGGTTGCAAATAGAAACACAAATGCATTTGCAATTACACAACAATGTGTGGGGAGCAATATCTTATTTGTATTGTATAGTACTTGCATAACATAGTTTCTCTAAACCTAAACCTAACTTGATTTATTTATCAAGTAAAAATTTTCACTACCGCTTTCCTACAAGCTACAACTGCTTGCAGTGATAATACAACAAACAAACTGTCCCTAGATCAGCAAATAAAGATTTTTATATCTCCTTTTTTTGGAGGAATCATTTTGAAGGTCAGTTGCTCTTTTGAAACCATCATGAGAGCACAACGAACGTGTTGACTGTTTCTAAGCAGCAGCAGCAGCAACAACAACAACAACATAGCCTTTAGTCCCAAGCTAGTTGGGGTAGGCTAGAAATGAAACCCATATGAAGCGATTACAAAAGAACATTAGAAAGGCACAAGGCGAAAGGATAAAGATTAGGGTAGATAGAAAAGGAAACAAAGTTATGGTTCAGGCACGTTAATAGCTAGCCTCCAAGCGCTCCTATCCAAAGCTAAATCCTTGGAGATATTCCACTCCTTAAGGTCTAAGCTTAACCGCCGTCCCAAGTCGGTTTAGGTCGGCCTCTACCTCTCTTTTACATTATCTACCGCTCTAGAACTCCACTACGCACGGCGTCTCGGGGAGGCCTCCGTTGAACATGTCCAAACCATCTCAACCGATGTTGAATCAATTTCTCCTCGATGGGGCCACCCCAACCCTATCCGAATATCTTCATTCGAACTCTATCCCTTCTAGTATCCCGCAAAACCAGCAACATACAGCATCTCGATCACACTTAGCTGTTGGACATGTAAGCCTTTTTGTAGGCCAACATTGACACCATCTGGCATCGCGGGGCGAATCATTTGTCTATAGAACTTCCCTTTTAGCTTCTGTGGTACCCTCTTGTCACATAGGATGCGGAAGCTTGGCGCCATTTTAGCCAGCCTTCTTGTGATTCTGTCTAACATCTTCATCAATGTAAGCCATCCTTACGTAGCATAGATCCCTAAATACCGAAAAGTACCCTTCTTGGCCACCACTTGTCCATCGGTGACATCCCCATCCTCGTGCCTAGTCGGGCTAAAGTAAGCACATCATATACTCGGTCTTGGTCCTACTCAATCGAACCCTTTCGACTCTAGCGTGTGCCTCCGCGGCTCCAACTTCCTATTTACCCTGCTCTACTCTCATCCACTAGCACCACATCATCCGACAAGAGCATACACCAAGGGATATCACCACATATATCCCTTGTCACCTCATCCATCACCGGAGTAAATAAATAAGGGCTCGATTGCTGACCCTTGATGTAGTCCTATGTTAATTGGAAAGTCACCGTATCGCCATCACATGTCGAACACATGTCGTCGCATCTTTGTACATATCCTTGATGAGGGTAATGTACTTAGTTGGGACTTTGTGTTTTCTAAGGCCCACCACATGGCGTTTTCGGTACTTTTGTCATACGCCTTCTCGAGGTCAATAAAGACCATGTGCAAGTCCTTCTTACGCTCCCTAAATCTCTCCATCAAGCTGTAGGTACTAAGAAAATCGCCTCCATGGTCGACCTCAGGGCATGAACCCAAATTGGTTTTGGGTCACACTTGTCGACCCTTCAGTGGCGTGCTCGATAACCCTCTCCCACCGGCTTCATCGTATGGCTCATCATCGGCTTAATCCCGGTAGTTAGTACAACTTTGAACATTTCCTTATTCTTGAAGATTGGTACTAATATACTTCGCCTCCATTCTTTAGGCATCTTGTTTGGCCAGAAAAATGAGGTTAAAAGCTTAGTCGACCATACTACCGCTCTCGCTCCCGAGACATCTCCACACCTCAATGGGGATGCCATCGAATAACCCGGCTTTACCTCCCTTCATCCTCTTCAAAGCCTCTCTCGATCTCTGTCTCCTGAATTCTCCTCACAAAGCGTCTACAAAGTATCGTCAAATGAGTAGATCCAACTCAAAGGTAGGACTATCATTCTCCCCATTGAACGACTTATCGAAATACTCTACCGCCATCGTCCTTGATCTCCTCGTCCTTCGCCCGGGCGTCGATCTGTCCCATCCTTGATGCATTTGATTTTGGTTTATGTCCCTTGTCTTCCTCTCCGCGTATCCCTAGCGATCCTATAAATGTCCTTCTCCCCTTCCTTAGCGTACCTAGCCGTTGGTAAAGGTCATCAAAAGCGACCCTTTTGCTACACTCACGGCTAAACTGCGGCCCTCTTCGCTATCCTATAGCCCTCGATGTTGGTTTGCACTCTTTGTGGGCGATGGAAAGAAAGCACTCCTTCTTCTCCTTAATAGCCTTTTGTACCTCGTCGTTCCACCACCCGGTGTCTTCGCTTCCTTCTTGCCTCCCCTACTCACACCCAACATACGAGGCCACCTTCCGTACACATGTTGCCATCTTGACCACATGTCGTAATGCATCTTCTCCTTCTTCCCAAGGCCCCTCGCCTAGCATCCTCTCCTTAAGCGATTGTGCGCTTCCCTCTAAGCTTCCACCGCCGTCCTGCGTAATCTTGACACGTTTGTCGGTGGTACGCGCAGCGAAAGTCCGCCACTACAAGCTTGTGTTGAGGGCGCACACTCCCGGTATCACCTTACAATCTAGGCAAGCGGTCCTATCCTCCCTTCTTGCAAGGATAAAGTCGATCGGCTCCGGTGTTGTCCACTACGGAAGGTCACTAAATGGGATTCCCTCTTTCTAAAGGGTATTAGCTAACAACAAGTCATAGGCCAAAGCAAAATTCAAAACATCCTCCCCCCTCTTAGTTCCTACTACCGTGCCGAAACCCGGTGTATTTCGCTCAAACCCTACATTTGTTGCACCCACATGGCCATTGAGGGTCTCCTCCTATGAAGAGTTTCTCAGCGATAGGCACAATACTAACCATGCTATCTAGGTCCTCCCAAAGCCCCGACTCTTGGCTCTCACTAAGACCTACGAGGGGCATAGGCGATCACATTCAAGACCGAGTCTCCAGCGACCAATGGGACTAGGATAATCCGATCACCACCTTGCCTCCTAGCGTCCACTATTTCATCCTTAAGGCTCCTATCTATCGGGATACCTACACCATTCCTACCGATGTTGTCCCCCGTGTACCAAAAGCTTGAAGCGGTGCCCTCCACCTCTTTAAGCCTTACGGCCCCTTCCATTTGGTCTCTGAGCGCGCATAGAATATTTACCGCCGCCTCTAGTTGCGCATCAACTAGCTCTCTTAACTTTGTTAGGGACCCTACGTTCCGGCTACCTAGGCGAATCCTAGTTGAAACCGGCTAGCTTCCTTACCCGCCAGCACCCGTCGAGGAAAGTGCAAAGACCCCTTGCTCATTTTTCACTACACGGGGCGAGATGTGGCGGCGCCACTAAGGTTGCGACGACCGAGCCCTTGCTCCGTTCATTCGCCGTGCCGGATCCGCGTACGGCCAGCGCCACTAAGGGGGATGGCGACCCGGCCCCCTTGCCCATTTGACACCACACCCGGGTTCCGATGTAGCGGCGTCGCTAAGAAGGGTTCGCCCCCAGCAATTTCTTATGGGTTTCATATCCATTAGAGTGGCTAGTTTTTCTATTTGGTTACCGCCAAACTAAGCGCCAACCCTCCTCCTTTACCGGGCTTGGGACCGGCTATGTTGAAGCGACTCAAAGAAAGTCTTTCAACATAAGAAATTTTGGAGTTATTTGTTTCTAAGCCAGCTTAAGATTTTGCATCGGATAAAATTTTGAAGAGACTTGTTACATCTATCATACTCCAACACTCGTTTAACTAAATCCGGTATGTTATTAGCAAGGACAAGTATTTGATGCCTCCAACTATTATTTATTATTATTTATCTATCTTGCTGCTAGTTAGGACTTTTTTTAAGCTGTAGGAAAATATGAAAGAATACTCCCATCAGTAAGCAGGATTCCTGCTAAAGATGGATAGGTCTTTTAGTAACAGATTCTCCAGAGTCCTGAATACCAGACCAAGTATCCTGCTCAGCAGTTTTTGGAAAGTTGCCAGGGAACTCTCTCTAATACAAGGAAAGGTTTTTGTCATCGAGACCTTAGAACTTTGCAACCACGTTCCACGACTATGATCTACACCACCCTCCAACATTCCTGCTTGTGGCACCAACATTTTTGTTGATGATCCCTTTCGAGATGTATTTGACCACAAATTATTATAGACCAGTATTCTCATTCAAGATTGTTTTCTTTCTTTGAAGTAAAAACTTCATTTTACTTTCCTGAAGTAAAACTTCATTTTACTTTCCTGAAGTTTTTTCTGCATTCCAGATAACTTCCCTTTAAGTCTTGATCACCAAACTACTAAAACCACTTCACATCACTCCAATTGATATTTTTTAGTTGTTTTTATACAAGCTGTAAATTGGAATTTTGTGGGATGATAGATGCCATTGTATAGTAAGTATCAAAATATTTATGAGATTATTATACCTCTTGTAAAAGTTGGGCTTACCTAGGTTTTTTTTTTTTTTTTTTGTTGTTGTTGCAAATATTCATGAGAATAGTGTGGATATTTCACAACAAAAATACAATATGTAAAAGTCGGGCTTACCTAAGATGTTTTTTTGCAAATATTCATGAGAGATACTGTACAGAGGGAGGGAGGGGGGCACATGTCATTAGGGGGTAAAAATTGAAACAAAAAGACCTTTTGAGTAGAATATAAAAGATTAGTTTTAGACTTTCTCGTCATACATGACTACTAATTGCCAAACTTATCTGCCATAGACTGATATACGCAAAGAAATGCTTTGCTCTGTGATTATGTTCATGACCTTGGCATCAAGGTGCCACCATGGTAACATGGTCGGTTGGCGTCTGTCTGTGGAGAAACGGAGAAAACAGTGCAAAACTTATCCAGCATAGAGTGATATCGCGCAACAAATGTTGTGCCCTGTGTTTGATTCATTATCCTTGGCATCCAGGTGCCGTGGTGGCAACCTGTGGACAGTAGGCTCTGGAGAGAATGGAAGAGAAATCGGAGTTAGGGCGACAGATTCTTGTTGATGTTTGAATTCTAATGATAACAGATGCTAAGATATATAGAATTAACGAAACTAAACTAGTTCAATTCAAATAAGATATCTGGTTAAAGAAAGTACAGTAACTATCAACTTGAGTCTGTTACCTCCCAGGCTACCTAAGCCCTCATGTCCGATCTGTTAGCCCTGAGTGGTCCTGTGTTTCCTCTGCTCTAGCTGACCATGACAAATATGGCAGCTTTTGCAATCAGTTAAACATGTTCGGTACACTAAACTATGGATATAATTCTTCCTGAAGAATTTAAATATTGTTGGTTTCTCTTGCTGTCCTCTGTCTGCATTGGAAAGTGTCCTGTATTTATGTCGCCAGTGACAAATTACAAACACGACTAATTCTGCCCTATTTCTAGCTTTGACTAAAATCGGTCAAACTTCTGAAACTTTGACTATAATACTCCCCAAAGTATTTAGTTTGAAGATATAATTATAATATGGATAGATTTGTTTTTGAATTACACTTTCACAATGACATAATTGCATGCATTTATTAGTCATTAGTCATTACAACTAATTTCTTAATACAAAAGTTATAGTCAAAGTCACACCTTGAAGACCAAAAAAAGTAACACATGTCATATACTTTTTGACTGGAGTGAGTAGTACTTGTGGTTATTTAAAAAGATTTAATCTTTCTGTTATAGTTAGACCTCAAATAGATGGATGAAGTAAGGCACATTTTTCAGTGAAAATTTCCTTGCTGTATAATGAAAGTCGATACTCAATGGACCAGTAGCAGGGGTATTTATTGACATAATGTTTAGGAGGGATATGGGTGGGTGAGTGTTATTAGAATATAAAGAAATAGATTATGTTCTACTGTGCACCGTTCTGCTGCAGCAGATTACTGTAATACACAGTGATAGTGATATTATTACTAAGCTCTACCATTCAAGGGTGTCTAAGCATGTCCATATCATCTGCATCCTTTCTGTTTTCTCATTTAAGTGTGCTAATTTTTTTGTCCTTATTATAATGCAGAGAATCCTGGGGTTGTACAAAGATAATGATTCTCGCCTGAGTGGAAATTCAGGAGGCAAAAGATAAAGATACTAAAAGTCAAGATGGTGCTGGTGCAGGACAAAAGGCGAGGAGAAGCACTGCAAGTGATGAGCTCATGCTTGGCGTTTTCATAAGCGAGAAAAATTCCGTGCAGCGAAGATAACCAGAGCTGACAGGTTGCTAGATTGTGCTATGCATCTTTGGTTGTTGAATCTGCTTCTGCAGTTGCTAAGGGCAAGGCACAGATTAAATCCTTATTACAGAGTCGATTTGGGGCAAAAAATATTTGAGGCAGCTGAGGGATATCTGAAATTTGTGTGTGTCAGCTCGGAGGCTCAGATGTCAGAGGGTCTTGGTGGTTCAGCACATAGGAGCTCATAATTTTCCAGACTCTCCATGACCAATAAATGGACATCTTAGGAGCAAACGTCAAATGGTAGCGTGATCCCATTCTCTTTGGAGCGCATGGCAAACCTGCAAATTCATCTTTCTAGCCTGGCTGTTTTTTTTTCTGAATTGTTCAAGTCTGCTGCGGTAGCATCAGCTATCTATAAGGATCCTTGATTTTCTAGGGGATGAGTAACTTGTGAGTTGATTTTTGTTGCCTTGTGCTGCTTTGCCCTTCTTAGTTCAAGGGTTAAATCATCGGCCTTGAAATGTAGGATTTTCATATCAATTTTGAGTCTTTAAACCCCCCATTTTTTTTTTTTGTTGATCTGTCCTAATATGCTCCTGACAATCAGTTTTACCGCTGCTACTAGTACCACTAAGCATTGTAACTAACTACTGATGGAACATGGTTCTCAGACTGAAGCTAAGCTGATGGGAACATATCACTATCACTGTGTATTACATCAGTAATAAGGGGATACTATAGCAGTTGGAGATTACATAAAGTAGAAAGGCATACCATATAATGAGAGATGATGTATCGATCTATGGTCGAAACAAGTATTACAAGGAATTTCCTTCTCTCTTGCGATTGCGGTCATGGGCAAGGCACATATGGCCGGCCTTCTCAGCTCCCTCGTCTACTCATGGGATAAGAAATAGCTGTCGCTCTACAGACTTTCCGCCCCTCAATCGCGAACTCTCCCCTCAACCCTAATAGCGTCCACTTAACAGGGATAAAGAGATGGTTGACGAGCTTTAACTGACTGTTAGACTCGCACTCTAGGCGTTGCGAGCTGGGCCTGAGCTTGTCACGAAATCAAAGAGGTCGAGCGTAGCTCAAATCGAAACTTTGTGAGCTGAGCTTGAAATGGTTTGTCAAGCAAGTTTTTTTTTTTTTTTTTGGCAGCCATATCTGTTGTACAATTGAAGGGTAGCCCACTGTGGATGACATGACCCACAAGACAATCTCACATCGGTTGATTTGGATCCACCAATAGTATCTTCATTGTTTGACATACAAGACATATATAGACAAAACATCACTGTGCAGGGCATCAAACCGAACTCTCAATGGCTTCAAATTTTTTGTTAGTTTAGTGTGCGTTCAGGTGGAGATTGTAATAAAACTACCCGCAAGCTGGAAGCTTCGCCAGCGTTAACTGTAGCCTAATACTCAGCTGTTGGGCAGGGTGTAATAAAACTGCCCACAGACTGGCTGAATCACGAACCTCGCCCTGATAGCAACCTGTGACTAGATCACGAACTTCGCCCCAGTAAGCGTCTATGTGATTTGTAGGTAACAATTTTTAGCAAAGTAATGAAATTACGCAGCTTTAAGAAGTAGTACATAGAGTAAAAAAAAAAAAAACAACCTACACACAACCACAGAACCACCAAAGTACCCACGGGAAGTCTCACCCAAACCAAAACAGATGCTTAACAAGGAAGCGCTCTCAATGTCTCAGTCAATGGTCGACCAATCAACCTGCAGGCGCATCTTAGCGGTGCCTAAAGTGAATTCACCTCGGTGTCCTCAGGGGAGACCTTTGGGGTAATTGTAAAGACTGCATATTTACCACCAAGGCCTTTGCAGTGATTACCAGCTCGTCCTTGAGAGAGACACATACGACAGGCCGCATCATTTTGATAGGACCACGACCATCACCTGCATGGCTATCATAGAGCAATAACCTCCTCCTTGATGCCGGTGGTATGGGCATTTGACCGTTCCGCAGAAATTCACCCTCTTCAACTTGAATTTGCAATAGTTGTTGCCTCCACGGGGTCGAGGATGCCTGAGAAATCAGGATCCTTCTTCTCAGATATGAGACGCCGATGCTCGTGGAACAAGGCCAACTGCTCATCCTTTAAGAACTGCTTGAACTGCTCCGCCCCTCAGGATCCTCGAAGCGACTGCAGACGGGGAACTTCTTCTTCATCGCTGCTTTTTTTTCTTTTCTAGGTAATAAGAACTCGTTCATCTCTATTGCTTTCACCCTGCTTGCCGATTCAGTGACTGCTTTTCTTGAAAACCATTCGGTGAACCTGAATCAAACTCTCTAGGCCAGGTTGCTCTCATCAGCTTGCGTGACAAATAATCCGGACCCTTCCTCCCAGCGCGATCAATAATCCCGATCCAATGCCCCGAGGTCACCGATCCCGTTCATAAACCACAAAAGACAGCATGTCCTCTTCCATCGCCTCTGCCCAATTGGGCGCCTGCCCCGTCGACAGCCTCGACTGCCATCCATCTCGAGCGCCGTCGACATCCTCCGACTCTCCCCGGCACGATGGGCTCCCTCTCAGAGCCCTCCGAATAGCCCCCACAATGGCGGGCTCCTTCTCAAGAGACCTCGCCATGACGCTGGAAGATTACCAAAGGAAAAATTGGGGATTTTTGAGACGACGAGCGCCGCCGATTTGCTTTATATAGGGGCCACTGCCCGGATCGGTATAGGGCGCGCTAATCTTCCTTGTCCAGGTCGGACAGAGAAAGACGATATTTTTATATATTTTTTTTTTGCGTGCACGTGCGACCGCAGGTGCATATAATATTATCATTTTTATTTTTTCATTTCGTAGATTGATTGCCGTTATCTTCTTATCGTATTACTTGTATGTTTTTGAATCAACGTTGTTTTGATTTTTATGGTGGATTTTAGTATTTATGTTTCGTTCCTATGCCTATATTTATGAGACCACCAAATTCTATTTGTTTTTTCATATACACACAATTTAATTTAGTGAGCAAAAAGAAACTAGAAAAAAATACTCACGAATCAATTTATACCATGCGCAACGCACTACTCGATTCAATTTCACGCATTATTGGTTGTTTACCTAGTGCAGCTTGTCGTCCACTTCTTTGGATGGACCTCGCGTAGGTTGCTGGGGAAAGAACGGAGGAAGCTTTTACAACCAATGTAAACACATTTCCCCTCTCATGTAGTGGCGTCTTTGCTAAAACGTGATGGCCCGTCCGAGGATGCTTTCGCCCAGCGCGTGTCGATGTCGTTGTTGCATATGCCTCTCATCGCGGATGCTTTCTTTGGTAACCTTGGTCCCGTAGGCCTCCTTCTACGCGAATGTGTTGCTGTTGGGAGCACTCATCCGGGATCTTTTCTTTAGCCTTGGTCAGTAGGCCTCATACACCAGATGTATTTGTTCATTTGGGAACACGTCGATCCATACTCTCTTCTGAGAAAAGCGTGCAATCCTTTTGCATGATTGAAAAAAAGCAATATCCGACATGTTCAAAATCTTTTTTACTTGTCATCCACCAACAGTATCTTCATTGATTTGACATAGAGGACATACTCCTATGTATACTTAATTAGAGCGTTTAGGGCGGTAACCCCGCGAGGAGTTCAAAACACAACTTTATCTTTTCTTTTCTATAAAAAATATTTATTAAAAGTCAGATATGTATATTTTTATAAAAGTGAAAATCTTCAAAAGACAAATCAATTGATATAATAATTTTCACATTTTTTAACTCAACAACTTATAAGTCATTCATATTTTATATTTCCCAATTTCTAACCCAAAACATTGCCCAAAAACGCCTTCTAAATGCTGGAGTTACAATAGATAAACACCATGCAGATTGTGATAATTAGACAAAGCACTCCCTCCGTTTTAAACTATAAAGTCGTTTTTTAACAACTTATAAAACGACTCATAATTTAAAACGGATGGAGTAGTATTATCTAAAACCAGATCGGAGGCAGCACATCTTGTATTTTAACCTTGCCTTCTGCCTTTATATAAGGCAAAGCATGGAGCTCCCATTCATCTCGCACACCAAGCACAAGTCAACCCACCCACATACCGCACACAAGCCATCTCCCAAGCAAAAGTTCTTCGAAGAATCTGACACGCTTTCAGTAAGTACATGTAAATTCCATATCTTCTCCTTCAATTAATAACTGAATTAATATATATAGTAGTGCTACAATGCCTCTGTTTTGTATAGCATAGCAAGCATCATGTTTCAAAAGACGCAAAAGCTCTATGATGCAACATGATTATATAACTGAAAGGCAAGGGCTATGCATTGGGTATCTTGTCAACAATCCACGAGCATGGCACAAAGATGACCTGTAGCATAAATCTTTCGGAAGCTTTTGATGCATTTGTCCAGGTGGTCTTTTGGATTTGAAGACTTCCATCAGTAAACGTGCCACAGATCAACCATCACCTGTCATAGTCATTATTACCATTCATAAGAATCCATAAGGGGTATACATATAACAACTTAATATAACAACCTTAATTTCACGTCATGATTTCTGAAGCAACCCAATTTCCACAGTATCTCCAAGCTAATTGTTTTATGTATGACCCAAAACAAGTCCACATCAAACAGGGCATAAGATGACGGTTCACGGTTGAATTTCATTATAAAGAGACAACATGGCCATCAGGATCGAAGTGAGTTTTGTTGATTCTAGGCATCGGCTCAATGCCTATATAAGTCTACAAAGTTGACAGGATGAAATTTACAATCAACATGATGACTTACATTAATCATTTATGGAAGATGGTCCTTGTGCAACAGCAGCAACTTTCTGAGCCTTCTGTGTTTCTGGTTTTACAGGCCTTTGAGCTCTTTCTTTTGCTTTCGGGCTTCTTTCTTTCTTCTTTCACTGCTGCCTAGAGGTACAAAGGGACAGAGTCCTAAGAATGTAAGACTGGCGAAAAATAATTTTTCCTCAGTTCCATAAAGAAAAAATAATATCTGCTGTCATGCAGGTTTTGCAAATCACCTTCTTTTAAGACGGTTTTGTGAATCACCTTTTTTAAAGAAAGTTTTGTGAATCACTCAACAAAGGGAGGCATTGCATCATTGCATTTGCATGATAACTTTATTAATTAAGCCATTTGGAAGATCAAAATGCAATACAAATAACCAAATCGTCATTATGGTATGAGGAACTTAAACCTTCAAGATCATCAGCTATTAATATCTTTTTTTACTATTGATAGTCACGTGTGCAGAATAGGATTGGCTCAGGAAATAACTACTCCCGCTATCTGTAAATCTAAGGCATATTTTGTTTTATTGGGACAGGCCTTAGATCAATAACTACTATCATTTTGTGATACAAACTTTTTAACCATAAATAAGACTAATGACATCAACTTTGTATCACAAATTTATATATTAATAGAGTATTGTCCTAACAAACAAAATATTATAAATGAAAAAAGATCATCATGATCTAAAAAAGAAATGTAGAAAAATGTGCTAGATAATTTCTTTGTGACCAACAGTTAACAATTTATCACAAGGTAATGCATAAAGATGATAAAAAAGGTAATGCATATTGATCATCATGGACTAAATACTTCAGGTTGCTTTTATCTCTAGAAGCCGTTTAGAAAATAAAATACAATTAGGTCACAGGCACAACTTTTGAAAGCTAGGCCCACTGGCCCAATGAAGAACAGATTGATTAAACAATATAAACATTCTTTACTTCATTTTTCCACTTCTGCACTAATCAATAAAACATAATAATAGTACAGTCATAAGGTCCATGTAGAAACCTTTTTACCTTTCTTGCCTTCTTCTCCTCTTTTTTGTTTCCTTCTCAGCTCCTTTTTTTAAACTTATCAGTGACAGAAGTTTCTATAGGCTTTTACTTTCTTTCTCCTTTTCACCATTTCTTCTCCTCTGTGGCAGGTATTCTACTGGCAGTTTCTCTTCCCATGAAGCTTGATGATGTCATTTTGTTTGTTCTCCAGGGAAAACTCTAGGGAGCCGCTTTTCTGGGGTTTCCTGGGTTTCAATTTTCCAGAGGATGATTATCAGGTTAGAGAATGTGGAGACAATGGTCTCACAGTCCCAAACTTCAGATTAGTCACTGCTTTTAGGAAACAAGTACAACCATCTCTTCTTCTGCAAGTTTCATTCAAATATCTTTCAGCGTATTCAGCACATTTTTTGTATCACGAAGATTCATCCACCTCATCTGTCGTGCTTGAGTTTTAGTTTTTGACGAACATCCTCTTTTCGGTGTTCTATATTCTTCATCAACACATACATTCTGACTTTGGAACAATTTCCAGTTCATCTATAGCCTCTCACTTGGGAGTTCATATTCCCCCATCTTTAACAACCCTGTCATCATCATCACTGTCTCCATTACTCTTCCAAAAAGCAAGCTGAAAGTTAATTCACAAGTATTTTTAGCACAGCATATGCAACAACTAAGTCAAAAAACTTTGAGCAATCGAGTAATGGACTATATTAGAAATGCCATAATAAACATTAATGGCTGATGAGGCATCATGTATGTTAACTAAGAATTAGTTGTCTTTCCTGTCCAGAGGTTCTACATTACCACTGAAGGTGCCTAACTCAACCCTGAAAAAAATCTTTTCCCTAAATGCCCCAGTTAGTTTTATACTTATATAAACAGGGGCAAATATTAACAGTTTGCCTTGAAGTTACCATATACCATGTTAAAAATTATCCATGTCAAAACATAAGATTTGTTAGGATTCAAAAAGGAACTCAGTAGATTTTGACCAATGATTAGTCAAATTATATGCACAGCTAGTACATTGAAGTTATATAACAGGTTTGATTTCCACATATCTTTTCATAGAAACTGATTTAGATACAATTGATATACTATTGTGAGAGTAACTGATGGCCAAGTATGTTTTTCTAAGGACATCCCCAAATCCTAATCTGCCTTATATGTATAGATATGAACAGGTTTGATTCACATATCTTTTCATAGAAACTATCAAACTGATTTAGATGCAATTGAAATAGTATTGTAAGAGTAACTGATGGTCAAAGAATGTTTCTAAAGACATCCCCAAGTAATAATCTGCCTATATATAGAATGAAAACAGAGATGGATCATTATTGTTAGTAGGGCTCACCAGATCAAATTGTTCATCCAGCAATCGTCTCACTCTTTGCTTTGGCTCATCCTCCTCAAATCAAACTCCTCCTCTTCCACATCACTCAAACCACCATTCCACTCCTCCATCTCTTCTGGTCTTTCTTCCTTCCTCCAACTCCTCCCCCCACAGCCACGGTTGGGGCTATGATGACAAAATCTTCCTCCAGACCCTCATCCTCAGACCCAAGATGGGGCGTGATCGCTCTCATCGAGCAACCTGGCAACATCTTGGTCGATAGCCTTTGAATCTTCGCCTCACTGGTGCAGTCTTGGCAGCCACCTTACACATCGTTCCTCCCCTCGTCCAAGTTCAACCCTCACTGGGACCAACCCGTACCCTACTCGCATCATAAGCCCTGCACATAGAAAACACAACCGAAAAAATTTAAGCGCACTGGTTCCAGTTGCTAAAAAGGACGAGCGCTTTGGTCGAAAACAAGTGTGACCTTGACATCGAGCGGAAGGCTCAGGGGCGAGCGGTGGAGCTGGGGGACGAAAGGATGAGGGCGGCGCGGCGGCGGGACGGAGCTCGCGGAGGGGTGGGAGAGGCAGTTGCCAACGTCGTCGGGGAGGCCGAGCCTGAGGATCTCGCGGCGGACGCGTGTTCAGGAGGGCGCCGGAGGCGGAGTGGAAGTTGCCATCGCCGGCGGAGGGTCCGGACAGGGGATGGGTCGAAGGATCCCTCGTCGGCGAAGCCGGGGACGGTGTAGTCGTTGTTGTCGACGCGTACGAAGACGCGGTCGTTGGGGTCGGCAGCGCCAGGCGCGCGGAAGGCGGAAGATCGCGAAGTTGCGGGGGCTTGCGGCCGCCGCTGCCTCCGCCTCCTCCTCTTCCTCCCATACTGGCGGCGGCGATGATGGCGGTGATGGTGGCGGCGGCAGGGGAGGAAGATGGGGTTAGGGTTTTCTGGATTTGAGAGCGGTGCGGCCAGCTGTGGGTTTATAGAAAGCGTTAAAAATTTGGTGAACCTGGACTGTCTAGATTGATACGGACGGCTAGATCTCCAGCCAGCAATTTCGTTTTTGCAAGCGATTTTTTTCTAATTATTTTTTTGTAGTTAATAATTACTCTAGAAGCTGTTATTAAAAAAAGAAAACACAAGTA
>JADLZK010002546.1:0-81125 GCA_015847255.1 Hyparrhenia diplandra
CTGATCTAATCCATCGGAATAACGCTAGCATCCCTATGTATAGTCTGAGTTGAATGGTATGGCATGCCTGCGCTTGGGGGTTTAGGAATTGAGGTCTTAGGTGTGTTTTGCCGATCTAGGGAGCCTGCCCTCCTTTATATAGTCTATGAGGCAAGAGTCCTAATCAGCTACAAAGTAGAAGTCCTAGTAAGATTATAGTTACTAGGTTTACATAGGAGGAATTCTAGTTGGACTACATCTTCTTCCTTCCTTACGGGTGCCAAGAGTACTATATACCGACAATATCCAATACAAATGTGCAAGAGAGAAGGAAAGTATAAAGTGGTTAGGATAATTTGAAAATTTTTGGGATTTCTGGTTTAGAATTATCTTCTATATTTTAGAAGCAAGATTTTACAAATTCTTGGGGAACCTCAATAAATATGCTTTCAACTTTTTTTAGCCATTTGAAAACTCATTGATTTGCCAATTGATTTTTGGGTTGTTGGAGATGCTCTAAGGCTAAGATGACAATAAATTTAGCTAGCTAAAATTTTTTTACACTTTTCCTATACTACAGTCCCTTGGGGAAAAAAGGCAAAAACCAGGTGTGACATAGAACATCCATTATATATTTATTGAACATCACATAAAACATCGTGAGAACATCGCTTCTATACTAAGCTTAACATTACAACTTGTTCTCAGGTTTGTGCTTATATAGGTTGCCATTGTCTATTGTCCTTCCATAGTAAAAAAAATTATTTATTTGTCATTTGTGGTTGTGCTTATTAGATATAAATTGTCATCTGTTCTTTCATATAAAAAATTTGTGACATTGATTTGCATTTGTACTTGTGTTCTATGCCAATATCTCGTAATGTTCACATAATATAGAAACAATGATCCGCGATGTTTCATGTGATGTTCTCCCAATATATACATGATGTTCTATGCCCGTCGCCTGGGAAAAAATCTATATTCCTAGACAATTGGGATATAGAAAATCCCAAAATTTAATAAATCTAAACTTTTATGTCGATGTAAAAAGTTCTGTAAGCTAAACTTTAGCTAGGTGTTTGGATCCTCGGTGATAGACCGTGTAGCTTTAGTTGGGTTTAGTTAGGTTGAAGTAGATAATAAACTCTAACTAAATTTTAGTTGGTCTTTTTAGCTAGGCCTATTGATCCCTAGCATCGGCTTAATTTAGCTGGCGGATGTTTAGTTGTATGTACATTCCGTTGACGCGAATTAGGTTTCACGTCAACAATATTTTGGGTGGGTCTTAGACGCCCCAAGAGGTTGCAAACAACATATAAGCAAGCAAGAACCGCAGCATGATCGCTCAAGAACGATCGAGATCGCTAGAGCCGATGTAGAGCTCGGTTTTGATTTAACAACCTCAACGCCCTCGGGAAGAACCGCCGGGAGGATGCTCGTGAGGGGTGCCCTAGGATCGCAGAAGGCCACCTAGAACGGCAGACGAAATTCGCGCGGAGAACGTTGTCGGACAGTAGGGTAGAGGGGTTGCGGAGAAAAAAATTAGGGGTTTGGTAGATGTGTTTGATCGATTGGATGTAGATAGGATCAAATCGGCAATGAACCTCTCATTATATATAGAGGGGGGGGTGGTCTAATCCTCTTAGGAACCGCCTTAGATGCGTTCCAAGCACAAAACTTCCCAAAAATCGATTAGGAAAGAGATGAGTTTGGACAAGTTACGAACTTCGCACGCATAAACCACGCGCCCGGACGCCGATTTCCGTGCGCCGGACGCTGCCAAAGCCGCTTACGGGACCCAGCCCGTCGAGTGGCCTAAGCTAATGCGGCTCGCCGGACGCCGCGCCACCACGTCCCGGGCGGCAAATGGAGGGCAAACCAGAGAGAAGGACACGCGTGACCCTTCTGCAGACACTCACGTGGAGGGCGTCGGACGCGTGGCAGAGGCGTCCGGCACTTGTTCGACCCCACCGAGCGTCGGTCGCGTTGGCGTCGGACGCGCTGGCGCGAGTCCCGTGTCAGCAGCTCTTTGTGCCGTGGGAATTGGACTCCTTTATCGATTTTTCTTGAGCATCTTAAATTTGATCTCTCGGAAATTTGCGGCGCCTTGGTCCAAGTCATGTTTTGCATCCTATGAGAAACGTCCATGACCTCCTTTCCATGTCTAAGTTGCCAAAATTATGTACGGACATTTTTGATACTTTTGGGTGCCAACACATTCAAACACGCTCTTTGAAAAGTATAAGTCTGTAGCATTAGAATAATAAACAAAGTCATAAATCTCACTTGGAAAAAATTACACCGTATAAGACCTATATATGCTCTTATATTTTCCAAAAGAAAAAAAAATATCTCATACCCCAAAACTAATCTCCAGCTCATGCTTGCCAACCTTGAGGAAATGTGACCCCTTTATCGATCACCTTTCTGCCGTCCTCCTAACCCTGCTGAAATGCTCACAAGGGCTGACCTCAAACCTCAGGTTCGCCTTCTCCCCTGCCTTGATCTGCTGGCTCTGGAACCCAATAAGCTGCCTCGTTGGTCGGCCGTCGGTTGCGTTCGGCCATCGAAGGAACATGAGCGCCGTGTTCTTCCGTCCATTGGCCCGTGATTCTGCACCTTGACCACAGCCAAGAATTTGAGCTGATCGCACACCTCGTCCCCTATGTGGTCGACGTGGTAGCTCAGGTTGTCCTCCGTCGTCGCTGCATGGCCGGTGGCGAGTAGGCTCGTGTTGTGCGCCGGGTTCTTGCGGCCCGTGACTACCCGGTGAGAGAACTTGGAGTAGCTGAGGCCGTAACCGAACTTATAGATGGTCTTGCCATTGTAGAACCGGTAAAGTCCGGCCGGGGTAGCCGCCCGCGGCGCGCATCCGCATGTCCGTCATGGGGATCTTGGTGAACTCCTCCGGGTACCACGTGTTCGGCAGCTTCCCGCTTGGGTTCTTCTCACCGAAGAGGACTTTGGCAATGGCGACGCCGCCAGCCTGGCCAGGGTAGCCGGCCCACAGGATGGCGCCGATCTTGGGGTTCGCCTGGGCGAACGTGATGTCCACCGGGCCGCCACTGAGGATCACCAAGATCACTGGCCGCTTCGCTGCATTGGCGACGGCGGTGATCAAGCTCTGCTGGTTGCCCGGCAAGAGAAGTGTCGTCCTGTCCTTCCCTTCGCTCTCCTGCTCCTGGCTCAGTCCCATGAACAGGATCACGGCATCCGACGAGCTCGCCAGCGCGGTCGCCTGGGGGCGTCATGGCGACGTTGCAGGCCGCCTTGTTGCACCCGGGCAAGAACTTGACGTTCCTGACGAAGCTCTGGATGCCCTGGAACGGCGTGACCGGCGCGCACGGTGGGCCCCAGTAGTTGCCGATGAGAGCGATAGCGTCGTTGGCGTTGTGGCCGATGACGGCAGCAGAGGCGACCGCCTCTCGTTTGAGTGGGAGGACGCCCGGGCTGTTCTTGAGCAAGACGATGCCCTCCAGCGCCGCCTCGAGCGCTAGGTTCTTGTGCTCCAGCGTGCAGATGTGGGCGGCTCCGAGGTTGCCGTACACGTTGGCCTTGGGGTCGCCGTCGAAGTGGCCCAGCCGCATGCGGGTGGTGAAGAGGTTCTTGACGGCCTTGTCGACGTCCTGCTGCGTCAGCTTCCCTTCTGGATCGCGGCCATGGCGAATTGCTGGATGTAGGGACCGCAGTCTATGTCCAATCCTACAAGTTGTCCGCGGGGATCGAGTTAATGAACTCAGTGATTGCCATTGATTTGTCACTAGAAAGCGTGAAATTGCAAAGCTAAGGAAGATCAAAGTAACGACGAGGACATACCGGCTTTTTGAGCGTGGCCGCGACGGTGTCCTCTGCCGTCGGGCGATAGAACTGTGAGTTGCGCATGATGGCCACCGCGTCGCAGTCCGCGGCGACGTACCCGTCGAGTCCCCAGCTCTCCCTGAAGGACTTGGTGAGCAGGTCGGCGTTGGCGCAGGACGGCACGCCATTGACGGAGGTGTAGGCGCACATGACGCAGCTGGCCTTTGCATCGACCACGCAGCTCCGGAACGGCGGGTTGAACGTGTCCGCCAGGTCCTGCACCGTCACGGTGGCCTTGAAGCTGTACCGCGACACGCCGTTCCAGTCCTCCAGGTCGTACGCCGTGGCGTGCTTGCAGCACGCCGACGTCTGCAGCACAGGCGGCACGGTCTTGGCGTTGCTCGGGCTCCCCTGCAGGCCCCGGACGAAGGCCACGCCGTACCGGCTGGCCACCGCGGGGTCCTCGCCGGGGTCTCCTGACCGCGGCCCCACCGCGGGTCCCGGAAGATGTTCACGTTCGGGGACCACATGGTGAGCCCCTCCGCCTGGCCGATGTTGTAGAATGCCCGAGCCTCCCGGCCGGTCGCCTGCGCACATCGTCGATGCACTCATGTCAGTTCACGTGTTTATGTACAAGAAATACATAGTAGTGTATTACACATGCATATGGATGGATGCTTGCAACGCACTTTTGGTGAACAACATGCTGAGTAACTTTAATTATGCAAACTCTTGGTGAACAGCTCATACCAAGAGTACTTCACAAGCATTAGTGTTGTGCCGATCTAAAAGACACTACTAGTGTTACTTTTGACACCATTTTATCATTATTCATGGTGAGTGGACGACAGTCACGTGTTTGGACCCAGCTAGTGAGAAGCTGGGACTGGGAGGCGACCCCGACATGAGCGCGACCCGGGCCCCCCGACGCCGCCCGACACGCCGCCGGCGACCCTCCCCCGCCTGTAGAGCCCCTCCACATCCAAGACCAGATCCGGGACCTCCACGGCGCGGGCTCCTCGCTGAGGGGGCGGTTCTCCTCACCTCGCCCAACGGGGGGAGATCGACGCTTCGGCCCTTCTCCCCGGCGGCGGCGACGCCGATGGTCCGCCATGGAGCCGCCCGGCTTCCTCCTCCTCTCCCCCCCGCCCCCGCCTCCACTACGACCGCGGGCCGCACCCCACACGCGTCTTGACAGGCTCGCCGCCGCAACGCCGGGCGGCGGCGGCCCCCCCCTTCGTCGCTCCCCGTCGGCAGTGCGTCGGCCTCCTCCTCCGCCGGCTCCCGCGCCTCACCGCTGAAGTGGACCTCGGCGACGGTCCCGCCGGCCCCGTCCTCTGGCGGGGGGCTTGTGTCGAGATGGGAGGGGACAGACCGGGGTTCGCCTCGCCACCGACGCCGCGCCTTCTTCCCTTCCTCCACCCGTCGAAGCCCCGTGGGCCGCGGTGGAGTGACGGTCGGCGATGAGGATGAGGTTGGGGATCGTTGGAGGCAGACCTCCCTACCTCAGCGCCTCGTCGGGCCCTCAACACAACCACGACGCAGAGGCGCACCCGTTACCGCTCGACCGTCGACTGCCGTGAGCGTCGAGCCAGAAGGGGGAGGCGCCACTTGTCGAGGCTACAGACCCGGCAAAACGCCGCCTCCAGCGGCACCGCCCGCCGCCGTCGCCCGCCGAAGAATGTAGCCGCCCGCGGCTTGATGCGAGAGGCCGCTGTGTTCTGACGCACGCAAGCGGCATGGCCCCCAAGGCCGTGTGTGGCGAATCCCATCCACCACGGTTGGGGCTGGGCGAAGGAGACTCCACCGGACATCGATGGTTGGCGGCGGGTACTCCCCAAAGACTCGACCACCGGGCGGCTGGCGCCACCCCACGCGTCGCCAAAGGGTGAGCAACGTGGGAAGCGGCGCGCGACCACGGAAGATCTCGTCGACTTCGACGGTCGCGGCCATTCGTCTCGGCAAGACCACCACAGCGTCGCACAATGCGGGACCCTATTCAAGGCCTCCGGTGCATGGGATTCGGGCACGTCTCCCGCCACTGTCGCGGTCGGGCAACAACCCATTTCGGCCAAGCTCCTCCGACTCGCCTCCACAGCCCTCGACCTGGGCATTCGGTAGCGGGGGAGTGGTGGCCGGCTCACATCGTCGACCCCCGCTCCCGGGCGCGAGTTCCGGAGTGGGCGGGGATTGACGTCAGCGGAGCCTCGACGACGACACCGGCGACGCAGGACTACACCCGGTGGATACGCCACCAAGCTCCTCGGACGACGGCGCGGCTACACAATCGCCCCCCGGAGTTGGATCCTCTCACGTCGATGCTTCACGTGGAGAGGGATCTCCAATATGGGTTGACCCCATGTTGGGCGAGCTTGTCGCTTAAAGCTGCGGCCGTGGGCTCGCCCTACGCACATTCGCCGCCTCCCCGGAGGGTTTCGACCACAGGCGCAGCCCGGTTGGTCGGGCGAGAGGTTGTCTTGGCCACCCTCCCGTGTGGTGGATGTCCGGGAAGCTGAAGATGCTGAAGACGTTGGTGGATGCACCGAGACGGAGGACAACGGTGCTTGCGCCTCCCCGCGAGATGATGTTCAAGAAGGTTCCCTGAGCCGGGCCGCTACCAAGGCCAACCCATCCTTCGGCTGCTGTGGAAGCGGGCGGTAGGTCGGGAACAGACTAAGAAGAAGGGCTCTAGCTCCCACCCGCTCCGGCCCTACGTCGGGCCGCTCGTCCTTCCCAAAGGTTGCCGGTGGCACAGCGTGCCGGCTCGGGCTTGCCGCGTGAGTTGGACCGTCAATATTTAGTCGTCGACGCCAGGATGCGGAGCCCCGCGGAGTACATCGACAAATGCGGGGGCCCTCCGGAGAAGGCAATCAAGGCGATAAGGAAGGCGGCGAAGCTTGACAATTTGAGCTTTGCAAGGCCCTAAGCTGCACCGGCGGAAGGAGGGACAGAACATGCTAGAGGTCCCACGGTAGTGCATGTGTAAGATGCACACCGGTTGTTTTAAGAATGTGAGTAGTCTATTTAGTGCTCGCCCAGCTTGACGTGATCTGTCAAACACGGAAGTTGTTCCTGCTTGCTTGCTGGCGCATGTAATTCTCTTCTCCTTATTAATATATGCCGGACTTGTGCCGGATCTTTCAAAAAAAAAAAAAAAAGACAGTCACGTGTTTGCAAATAAATCAGGGATCGAAGCAAATGAAAACAGGTGAGAAGCGCGGTGACCAAAACATGGCATGCAAGACGTCCCATACCAATCCTGCCACGCGCGCGCACCATCGTCGTGAGTGCGTCATGCCCGTGCCCTGCGCCGTCACACGTCACGTACCTGGCCGATGCGGAACCAGAGGTTGTCGTTGAAGGACGCAGCGGTGAGCAGCACCTGCGGGAAGCTGGTGGCGGAGGTGACGCCCTGCTCCATGTGGATACCCTTGCCGGAGATGGCCACCCCATGCAGGGCCTCGTTCCACCACTTGTACGGAGGGACGTCCAGCCGGGGCACCCCGTTCGCGATGTCCCTGAGCTGCGACACCTTCTCGGCGGGCGTCATCCGTGACACAAGGTCAGCTGCGCTGCGCGGCGGGGAGCTTCGTGTTGCAGAACGGTAACCCCTTGGACGGCGAGGACGGACCGCACGAAGGGCGGCGCCCCGGCCACTGCCGCTCTCATCAGCAGCGCCTGGACGGAGAGGACGAGCACTGCCACAAGCGCTGCCATGACGGGGTTTCTGCGGTGGTAGTGTGTGGAGGAGGGAGTAGACGCCGGGTGGTGAAGAGATGCAGGATCCATGGTCCGACGTTAGTGAGTGAGTGAGAGGCCAGGGGTGGCGGGACTATGCTTAAATACACCATCTGGCCGGGTCAACAAGAGCGAGCTGAGCCTCATGTCGCTCACTGGTGTTTGCGTGTGATGCACTACAAACTAGGCTATTATTAGTAGCCATCAAGGGGAATCGCAGGTTAAGCATGCAAGTAATGCGTCGCTGTTTCCATTTCACGTGTCTTGGATTCAATGGAGATCGATCGATCAAGGCGCGCGTGCTGAGGTATGTTTGGTTTGCAGTAGCTAGTAGTAGTATAAGTGCATAACTAATCTCACGTTCTCCAAACCTAACATTTGAATTTTGAAATTGGGAAATGCTATACATGAGGCGCGTAGCGTGACTATCAGGCGACGATGATGAGCCATCCGGTGCCCATCCATTCTAGGCCACATAGCGAAGGATCTACTGATATCAGCGCATTCAGCGTCTTACGAAGTGTGCCAAGATTTCAGCCGGCTCAAAGATAGGGAAAATGTTTGAAATAACTAAATCAATACGTGCATGTATTGTAATGTAATAATCTTTCCATGATTGTAGCATTTCAAGTAACCATTTTCAGTTTAGTAATTTTAAATTTAGTAGCAGTGGTCGAACTTTGAAATGCGTGCATGTGAATTCTTCTTGTAGGTCAGACAAAAGAAAACACAGGGAGTACGTAATTGTTGGTTTACACTACACGCATGCACTGTCTTGGGGATTTGCTTAAACGGATGGGACATGGGAATTATTACAGGTACAGCAGCAGTCTGAATCTCTGATAACTAAATAAATTAATTAAAGCATCAACGGACAGTTGACAGATACGACCGAGATATTGTGCACGATCGATCTGTGGTGTGCAGAAACGATTCGTATAGCTGTGATCTGGTGGAACACCTCAGGAGAGAGGTGAGAAAGAGAGGGAGATAACGTGTTGGTGTTCAATCTGGTCCACAATTAATGTTAATGACATGTTAGATATATGTTCTTAGAAGCACCAGAGAGCGACAACCTGTAAAAGACCCAAAAAAATAAATTTGAGAAAAAAATGTTTGTCAGAGTTATGTTCCTGATATATAGTTTATTTAATATAACAGTTCTGACGATAATTTGTTGAACTGCGACGTAAGCATTCCATGAACTTTATGAGAACGTTGTTGTTTTTTATTTTCATAACTCATTGTTGTTGGCTACTTGTGCTTCTACCGATGGCTCAAAACTTTGGGTCGTTTTTCACAAGTTTAAACAGTATTAAAATTGGGTTGTGTCGCTTGGTTCTATCAAAGGTCTGCGACGGTCTTGTAACTTGGCGTAAACGGCCCTGATACTCTTGTAGACAGCCTGCTTGGCTGGTGTCCTTATTTCCCATCTTGTGTTGCTTAGAACATATAAAACTCTGCCTTGTGCTCTAGTGTTTGACTAGGACTCAAGTGTTTTTGAAATGAAAAGTTGGGGAAGCTCTCCCCCGCTTAAATTTTAAAAAAAGAAAAAGAAAAAATGGGTTGTATTTTCAAGGCAAGTAACCAGGACGCTTTTCTTAGGCCTCGTTTGGAAGCTGGTAGATCCAGGTGTATTGGGCCTCAAACCCTGCGCTCCCGTGGATCATAGCCCACGTCGGGGTTTGCTCCCACGCTCAGCCAAAACAGCATTTGGCTGTCCGTGTCTTGTCGTGGGTAAGGGAGCGATCCACCCCAATACACCAGGGAAAAAATCCCCACCCGAGAAGTGGAACACAACTCGCGTCGGCTCTCTCACGTGCTAGAGCTGCACACCTCGCCGTTCCGCCGCCGCCGCTCTAGACGCCGCTGCGCCTCACCGCTCCGGCCGCTTGCTCGTCGTTGCCGCTCCGTCCGCCTGCTCGTCGTCGCCGCTTCGATCTCCTCCTCCCCTCCCGGATCTCGCCCCTCGTGGTCGCCCCCGCCACCGCAACATCATTGTCCTCACCCAGCCATCTGCAGACCTAGTCGAATCAGCTCTGGTAAGCCTCTCTCTCCTTCTCCTTCTCCTCTTCCTTCCATTCCCACTGTTTTGATGCTTCAATTCTTTTTAGTTTGGGGTTTTTTCCGGTTCGCGCCCCATCGTCGGCATCCCATTTCCAGTGTTCTTGTTGGGCCGTCGGACTGGGCGGACCACACTGCCGGCAAGGAAGGGGCCCAGAGGTACCACATCCACAACCTCCCGGACAACTTCCCCGGCCACTACGAGCTAGGCGTTGCCGGCGCGGCCGATGAGGGCGTCAGGGCCCGTAGGCGTGGCACGCGAGGTGTCGTTGTCGTTCGTGTTCCTCGGGCAGGCTGACAGTGATGAGGACATGATCGGCTTAGATTTGACCTTGATAACCACTCCAAAACTAAAGGTGAATCAACTCTATTTCAAGTTTAGATTTGATACATTTGAACAGTTGTTGCTTCACCATGATCTTTGTATGTTTTCGTTTTCAGAATTGCTTACGTGGATCAAAGAAAGTTTTAGATGCAAATGGAGAATATGGAGAACCAAAGAAGTTGATTGGGGACCAGTCCAAGTCTTCATAATGTTTTCTACAAGGCCATCACGTCACTTTGGGCCAAGAGAAGAAAGAGTCTAGGTCCAACACGTTTTCGAGTTGGATTCGGACTGCAGGACAGCACCAACTCGTGACAAACGCCACAATCACATTCGGAGTCGGATTTGGGCGGTTCAATACTTCATGCAAAGCTTATCAAGTCTACTTTTAAGTGGATCCAACCTCACCCTCATATCTGGTCTGAGGCGTCCGCACCAGTCGATTTACTCCAGACCATTTCTCTCCACAAGTGCTGCAACACCTATTCAAAGGCAATGGACCATGCATGATGTTGGCTCAAAAATAACTATGCATGTCCCATAGTTCTTGTGTGACACCAACACCTCTCTTTGCCACCCTCTCTTCTTCATAAGGCTCCAACGTCTACCATTGTTAATTGGGTTTTGTTTTGTTGAAGTTTTAGCCATTGCTACTTCCATGTAGATGCGTGTGTCGACTAGACCATCCATTCTACTCGATTTAGAACCCCACCTTTGTGATTTCACATTGTGTATTATTTCCACATTTGCAATTGAGTTGCTTGTTCTACCAGTTCTTGCATGTTCTTCGATTGCTTGCAGGAATTACCCTGGTTGTTTGGTTGGTCGTGCATCCACAAGATCGTGATCAACCACTGGAATTTGTGTATCGATCGCTAAGGCGCAACGTCCTTGGGACGGTTGTAGTCGGGGGAACGTGAACGTCGTTCAGTGAAATCGAAGTTATGATCCATCTCCACCGAAAGATCGGGACACCCATACCTCCGGGCGAGGCTCCAGCAGTATGGCCGCTCGGGGTCGCATCTGGACAAGGACAATGCTAATTCGCTGGGGTCTGCTGATAAAGATGCGGTGAATGCGATTGCTGCGGGTCCTGGATTGTTCAGAGAAGTGTTCTCCAGAGGCTACTCCGTCGTGTTTCGATGTGCGCTGGTAAGCATTTCTATTGATCTTTTTTTCCATTCTAGGATTTGCAGGGTGCTGAAACTACTGCATTGTGCAAGTGTAGTAGTGTACTTCGTACATTAACATGCCAATGATGTTTGAGTTCTGAATGAGAGTCGAGTTTGAAGGTTTCTAAACTGCAAAGAAAACTATGATTTAGATGCCCACGATATTTAAGTAGCCTCCCATACATAGATAGCATTATGTTCAGCTGATAGAATGATATTGTGTATATGTGTTCACATGTTTCGTTCTGACAAATGTTATGCTTGCTCACTTAAATCCGTTTCACATTGTTTTTTTTTTTTTTTTTGAAAAGTTCCGTTTCACATTGTTTCTTGCTGAATGTACATTTTGCTTTATTCTTTTCATAAAGAATTATCATTCTTCTTCAGTGAATTGTTAGATGGTTTTTCTTAGCTTGTATAAAGAAATATCCGTTTTAATACCAAGATGTACACTAAACAAGTGAATTGGAATGAAAAGGAATTACCCCATTTTCTTACATTTTAATATCCGTTTGTATATCCGTTTTATAAAAACAGAAAGGGTCAGTTATGAATTCTCGGTTGCCCTTTTCATCTTAGCAGTTAACATCGTAATTCAATGATTCTATGAGTGGTCTTAACATTTTCCATTCTTTTTGTCCTTTCTACTATTGGAAACAAACAGATGGACAATAAACAAGAAGCTGAGATGAGAAGACTGAAGCACTACTGCTGAGAGTATTTGATTATGGGTGTGTTTACTTGCCCACCACCAACCCAAAAAGTGCTACAGAGTTTCCTGTCATATCAAATCTTTTAATGCAAGCATAGAACACTAAATATAGATAAATAAAAAACTAATTGCACAGTTTGGCTGAAAAGTACGAGACGAATCTTTTGAGCCTAATTAGTCTATGGTGGGACAATAATTACAAAATACAAACGAAAAAGTGATATAGTACCCGAACCCAAAATATTTCACAAACTAAACACCCCCTATGCATGGAACAAGCTTCAGAATGGTGCTTTGTCGCCGGGAAGAAATACTGCACAAGTTAGAACTGCGAGCAGCCAACCAAATTAAACAAAAAAATACATAGACAACCAAATTAAACTGTAATTTATTTGTTTACTGTCCTTTCTCCTGTCACAAAACTGAACTTAAACACACTGCTCGATGAAACAACTAGTAGTTTGCTAAAAAAAAAATAGTTACTTTCTTACATTGGAATAGCTAGTGTTTGCTAAAAAATAGTTACTTTTCTTACATTAGTCTGATTCTTTCCAGATTCTTATATTTTCAGATGCTGCTAACAGAGCATCTTCCTAAGTTTTATAGTGCCATCAGAGCATGCAGCTAGAAGTAATAGATTGTCTTGAACAGATCTGTAAGGAATCTTGTCTTACCATATGAAATCCATTGTTTGCTTCATCCTAAACCAATGGAAAGATGCATACGGAAAATATTTGTTAGGATTATATGAATTCTCCAAATGATGACGGACGGACCGGAGAGGATACAAATGTATTGAAAGGATTTTATTAATCCATAGATAGAATAATTATGAATTGAATTTATTAATTAACAGATACAATATTTATGAATCTACTTTTGATCTTTGGAAAAACAAATAGTACCGGAAACAAATAGTATAAAAATGTGATTCGAATTCTCTAGTGTTTGGCTAGGGGCTAGGGCTCAAATCTTAGTACCCTAATGACTTTTATTCCAATTATTGCGATGCTGCTGCAAGCTGCAAGTAAGCCATAGAAAGTGTACTTCTAGAGGATAATATATTCTCTTTTTGAGGAAACTTGAGGAGGCTAAAAAAGCCCCTATTGATTAATTATTTAATAAAAAAAAGAGAAGGTTTACAACAGAACATCCAAACAAACTGAAGAAAGAAAAAAAAAAAAGAAAAAAAAAGGCAGAAACAAACAGCAAAAGAAATAAATAAAGAAAGACAAATTATAACAAATTGTGGATTCATAAATCAAAAGATGCAGAAGGATTTTCAGTTGCCAGGGTCACATCTTTTCTTAATGTCCAGATGGATCAACACATCAGAATAATAGTTATCATGAAGACGATAATATATGTGTGAAACCAATGGATAACTGAACCTACTACAAATATAGGATAATAATATTGTTAGTTTTCAAACATGTGAGTCACACTTTCTCACTTGAGACCAATCTTTACTTGTGATAGATCTGAAACGAAGGAAATCATGTTCACCTTTATAACACTAGCCCAAAAATGTGATTCGCCCATTTTTCCAATAGGCTCAAGATGCTAATTCCGTGTCATTTATTGCCATGTCCCATCTAATGTAATGTAAGTAAATTCAAAAGCCATGTACTCACATAGGCCGTGGTTTCAATCTTTAGATCATAAATTTTTAAGCCCCATGTTTATTCCTTTAGCTGACAAAGTATCCTCTATTTCGGAAGGCAATATATACTTTTCTTTACTGTTGTCGCTTTGCCAAACAAAAAAAAAATTAGAAAGGACGGCAAAAGCTTTGCCGCGATTTCTATTAGACAAATAAAGAAAAATGGCAAATGCCAGCCCAGGTTTTTGATCGAAACCGGACCAGAAAAACCATACAAAATTAGATTGCAAGTAGTCTAGATTCTTCACAACACCTTTTGGTACTGCAAAGAAAGACATCATGTATGTTGGTTGAAGCTTTTTCTTCAAAGGTTTCCAAGATTCCTATCGATAAGAGATATGTCTCTTCTTTGATCATTTTACTTCACTTTCTATAGCATGCATGAATGAACGATGAAGCGCTAAATCATACTAAGAAATAATGACGTCGTATTGAACTATACTTCTTGTCGTCCATCTACAACTCAAGCCTCAAGCCTAATCTCCATCTCATGGTCGTCAACCATGAGGAAATGAGACCCAATATCTATCACCTTCCTGCCATCTGCCCTCACCCTGCTGAAATGCTCACACGGGCTGATGTCAAACCTGAGGTTGGTCGTCTCCCCTGCCTTAAGATGCTGGCTCTTGAACCCAATCAGCTGGCTTGCCGGGCGCCCTCCTTTCGTGTTTGGCCACCGGAGGAACATGAGCGCGGAGTGCTTCCCGTCCAAGGGGCCGTGGTTCTGCACCTCCACCATGGCTGGAAACTTGAGCAGCTCGCATCCGTCGGTGCCGATGTCGTTGATGTGGTAGCTACGGTCGCCATCCACTGTCATCGTCTCCGTTAGGCCAGTAAGAACAGTGCTAGAGAGCGCAGGCATACTGGCTCCGTAGACTAATCGGCGGGAGAAAGTGGAGTAGCTGAGGCCGTAGCCGAACTTGTAGACTGTCTTGCCCTGGTAGAACCGGTAGCTCCGTCCAGGGTAGCCGCTGGTCGGGTCGGCACGCATCCTCATGTCCGTCATGGGCACCTTGGTGAACTCCTCCGGGTACCACGTCACTGGCAGCCTCCCGCTGGGGTTGTGGTCGCCGAATAGCATCTTTGGCGATGGCCAGGCCGCCGGCCTGTCCGGGGTACCCAGCCCACAGGATGGCACCGATCTTGGGGTTCGACTGCGCGAATGTGATGTCCACTGGTCCGCCGGAGAGAAGCACCAGGATAACCGGTCGCTTTGACGCGTCGGCAACGGCACTGATGAGGCTCTGCTGCATCCCCGGGAGGAGCAGGCTCGTCCTATCCTTCCCTTCGCTCTCCTGTTGCTGGCTGAGCCCCATGAACAGGAACACGTAGTCCTCCGAGCCCGCCAGCGCGACAGCCTGGTCCGTCTCGGCAACGTCGCAGGCCGCCGAATTGCACCCGGCCAGGAAACTCACGTTGTTCACATAGCTTTGGAGCCCCTTAAGCGGCGTCGTGGATTCGCACGGCGGGCCGAAGTAGTTGGCGATGAGCAACATGCCGTTGTTGGCGTTGGGGCCGATGACGGCTGCAGAGGTGACCGTGGACCGGTCGAGTGGGAGGATGCCGCCATCGTTCTTGAGCAGCACGATGCCGTCCTGCGCTGCCTCGAGCGCAAGATCCCTGTGCTCCGGCGTGCAGATGTCCGCGGCGCCGAGGGCGCCGTACATGTTTTTCCTCGGGTCGCCGTCGAAGTGGCCCAGCCGCATCCGGACCGCGAAGAGGTTGGTGAGGGCCTTGTCGATGTCCTGCTCCGTCAGCTTCCCCTGCTGGATTGCGGCCGTGGCGTGCTGCTGGATGTAGGGGCCGCAGTCTATGTCCAGTCCTGCAAATACGTAGAAGAGCGGTCAAGCAGAGAAACAGAGGACTCGAGCAGAGGAGCAGCAGAGCAGGGACAGGACAACATTGGCCAAGAAACAGAAACGTACCAGCCTTCAGCGAGACGGCGACGGCGTCCTCCGGCGTGGGCGCGTACCGCTGCGCGTCGCGCATGATGGCCACGGCGTCGCAGTCCGAGGAGACGTAGCCGTCGAGGCCCCAGTCCCCCTGACGGTCCCGGTGAGCAGGTCAGAGTTGGCGCACGCCGGCACGCCGTTGATGGCCGTGTAGGCGCACATGACGCAGCTGGCCTTCCCTTCCACGACGCAGCTACGGAACGGCGGGTTGAAGGTGTCCTCCAGGTCCTGCGCCGTCACGCGGGCCACGAAGCTGTAGCGCGCCACACCGTTCCAGTCCTCGAGGTCGTAGGCCGTGGCGTGCTTGCAGCACGCGGAGGTCTGCAGGAGCGACGACGACGAGGTGTTCCCCTGGATGCCACGGACGAACGCGACGGCGTAGCGGCTCGCCACGGCCGGGTCCTCGCCGGGGTCTCCTGGCCGCGGCCCCACCGCGGGTCCCGGAAGATGTTCACGTTCGGGGACCACATTGTGAGTCCTTCCGCCTGGCCGACGTTGAACAGCGCCCTGGCCTCTCGGCCGATCGCCTGCACGTAAGCAACCACATGGGAATGAGGCGAATTCACATGGCACTGGCAGGCAAAATCCTTGCTGTAGTATGTATACTAGCATGGACAACAAACGAACAACAACAGTACTTCGTAGTAGGTAGCAGCTTTCAGGTGGGCACACCGTACCGGCGTACCCACGGCCGCATGATCAGCAAAAAGACTGTACCTACGAGTTAGGTACACAGATCCAAACGACCGTGATCTTGAAAATTTAGATGATCCTGTCCGGCTCGGCAGTCACACACACGTGACGTCCCCCAACGAAAAGGCACCACTTTTCCCCACGCCAACATTCTGCGATCGTCTCTTTTCGGCACGGACCAAACATGCATCCGTGTTCACGTGCTAGCCCCCCCTTTTTTTGTCAGGACATGTATATCCCGTTACTCTAATGCATCATCACATACTAAGCACTTGTTTGGTTTAGACACTCTTTATTCTCTCGTTCGTTAGAATTCTGCATCAATAACAGAGAACATGCATGTTTGGTTCAAGACAGATCTTATGTACCCGCTCTCTTGGTTGGAAATTAGGGGTGTGTTTAGATCCCAAAGTTGGTGTAAAATTTTGGAGGGATGGGACGTGTATGTCATCGTCGTCTGACGTACGTTTCGTTTGTTTGTGGTAAATATTATAGGTAACAGACTCAAAAGATTCATCGGTATATGGTGTTATTTTTTTGGTCAGGTTTCCATGTGATGCTTTTGCATAGTAAATTTGGGGGAAATTTGGGATCTACCCTAGGTTTTTAGCCGGTATATGGTGTTTGGTCAGGCTCCAACGTTGCAGTAGTTAAAGCGCCTAATTTACGACTTTATGAGTCGATCCTCTCGAACAAAAGTCATCACGCTCACACAGTCACACTATTCCAACTTATCAGTCCCTCCATTCTGAATAAATCAATTTTGTCTTGTCAAATATTTCTAAGTTTAATTTAACTAAGTTTTTCAAAAATAGCTTCAATATTTATGACACCTAATTAATTTCCTTCGATTTTTGAAGGCTCAAATTAATTTTCTTACATTTACTATAAACTATTTTTATATAATACAGTCATTTGGTGCCATCAATAATTATACTTCTTGCTATAAATTTGATCAAGCAAAAAAATGTTTTTTTAAGATAACTCTACAATCTAGATTTATTCATAAACGAAGGGTCGCGATCCATTTAAAAGCTAGGTCTAATACCTCAGACACACACCGAACATATTCAATTTCTCATCAGTGTTTTCACTAACTCCATTCATTTTTATTTAATACTTCTGTCACTGAATAAATAGATTTTTATAGAGTTGTCTTAAATCAAATATTTCAAATTTTTAACTGAATTTCTAGAAAACCCCGTTAAGATTCATAACATCAAATTTGTATCATTAGATATACCATAGAATACATTTTCCTAATAACATGCTTTTTTATGTCATAGAAGCTATTGTTTCTATAAAATTAGTTATAACGTGTTGGGCGTAAAGCTTCAGTCAGTTTCATAAAAAAAGGCATCACAACATGAGACCCAGCAATGGACCGGAGATTATTCTGATCAGAGGAGTTTGGCTGCGGAGCATCAGTACAGTAGCTGTCCGTTCCCAAGCAAATCACGGATGATACCATACCAGCGAAAAGCTGCAGATCGCGGCGGCAGCGCGTGCATGCATGGCATCGATTGTGGATGCATGCGCCCGGCCGTCGCTCCCAACCAACCGCCCGTGCTAGCCAAACCAATCCACCGCGCGCGGCACCCCCGTAATGGCAGTGTGGCCCGGCCCGCCCTGGCCGCGCTCGCGCACCATGAGTGCCAGTGCCAGCGTGCGTATGCCCATGCCGGTCGGTACGCGCAACTACGTACGGTGTTCCAACCAAGCAAGAGAAATCGAAAACAGAAAATGCTCCTCGTCGCGTACGTAACGTAACGTACCTGGCCAATGCGGAACCAGAGGTCGTCGTCGAAGGCTGCGGCGGTGAGCAACACCTGCGGGAAGCTGGTGGCGGCGCGGACGCCTCCCACGGCGTCGAAGTGGGAGGCCCTTGCCCGAGGTGGCCAGGCCGTGCAGCGCCTCGTTCCACCACTTGTATCCGGGGACGCCCAGCCGCGGAACGCCCGGCGCCACGTCGCCCAGCTGCGCGATCTTCTCCGCGGGCGTCAGCCGCGACACCAGGTCCGCGGCGCGCTGCGCCGGCGCCAGCGTCGCGTCGCAGAACGCGAGGCCCCCGGACGCCTCCGCGGACGACGGGCCGCACGAGAACGGCGGGTCCCCGGCCAGCACTGCCGCGCCGTGCAGCGCCACCGCCAGCGTCACGAGCAGTGCTAACGTGGTCGCTGCCGCCATGCTGCAGCCGGCGCTGATGTTTGTTTGATGAAAGCCGATGGCGGGAGGCGGGAGCGAGTGGGGTTATTGAACAAGAGCGCGCTGCCTGAAATAGGCTGCGGCCGCCAATCGGAGCTCGACGCGTGTCTGGTCACAGGGGTCGCGTGTGGTGCACTGTACAGCAGCTAGCAGCTGCCTGCTACTAGTAGTAGCTATCATCAAGAGGAATCGCGGGGCATGCTTGTGAGGGAGATGCTTCTCGTGCCCTTTCGGCCGAGAGCATTTCAATCCATACTTCCGTCTATGCGTGTTGGGTGATGTTTCCGTTCCATGGAGATATGCGTTTCGTGGCGCTGGGTAAGTAGGCTACCTAATTAATTAGTGCTTCATTGCTCAAAAAAAAGATTAATTAGTGCTTCAGAGTTCACATCAAGCCAATGCCAGTCGCTTTATTCGAAAAATTGCAACGTTGTCTTCCTGTAGCCGGCCTGTGCACTGTGCCTACTTTGTCTGATTGGGGTTGCTTTTTTTTTGAGATCACACCAAAGCGCATGTACTTTTAAAATTTCTTATTAATAGGAGTCAAAATACATTAGTTGTATGATCGTTCTTCTAAACATCATTGATTATGAACATGGCGAAGCTATGAATGAGATTATTATACTGTTTCATTAAGCTGTATGGTAAGTGTTGAGAAGTAGAATGTCGTTTCACTGGTAGGCTCCCTTCGGGGGAAAAAGGGAAAGGCAAGGTGTAGGAATTTTGGAGGATAGTAATCATATAAAAGTTTTCTTGTATATCTCTTTATAACAAAGGATTAATAAACGTTATGAAATTGTTTTAGATTACATGAGATGCATAAAAGCATAAGACGTGATTGACAATGCAACAAGAGGTCATGAGGGTTGAGAAACGAATGATCTGTGCAGTGGTCCGCCTCTGGATTTATTCCAGCATTTTCCGGCATTGCGCATTAAGTAGTAGGCGACGTTCCCGTCGACAGCGAGACGTCTAGGGTGACTTCATGAACTTCAAGATTGCCGGCTCAGTCCTTCGAAGGTTCTCATAGGGGTAGGGTTTGTGTACGTGTGTTTATAGGGGTGAGTGTGCGTGCGTGTTGAGCGTCTGCGTTGTACTGTGTAATCTCAAAAAAAAAGCTTCACCCTGCCACCACCTCCATCAAGCCAACCCCTTCCCCGCGGGATGAATCTCCCCAATGTCTGACCTGTCTCCACATGCTACTTTCCACGTTGCCTTTAAAAGCCACCGTCTCTAATGTTGTTTCAACCACTTGGTTGCCACCCTCAAAGGAGCTGCAGCTCTTCCCGATCGGTAGATTTCACCATTGCTCCTGCTACCAAGATTGAAGGGGGATGCATGGTGGATGCACCCATCGATTTTGGGTCCTTCTCTCCCTATCCTGGACCTACCTCGCTACTTTGCAACTTTGGATGGTGAGAGGCCCACACGCTCCCCCAATGTGCTCTGTCCTTCGTGCACCCATCTCTATATCTAGACCTAGCTCACATGAATTCACTGCCTGTCCTGTTATTCTTAGTATCATGCTCGAGACAAGACAATGCTAAGTGGATTTTTGAACTCCTTATGGATTTACTAATGGATGAAAACCTATACTCACCGGTTATTTTTATAAATTGTGATAAGCATACATTATGAATTGTGATAATCATACAATGATTATCAAAGTGAACAGTCCTAAGGATAACCTGAAATCAACAAGGCATATATATAAAGAGGTAGTGATATCATTAAAATCAGTTTCAAATTTGAGTTCCATACCAGTTTTAGCTAGGAGGTTTCGGTTAGATACCTTGCTGTGTTCAAAAATTCAATGTCGGATGATGATAGAGCTATTGTACTCTTGTTCATTCTAGAACACAAGTGGTTTTGTAAAGTAGTTTGGTAGGATCCACCATGCTTGTTGAAGCTGCCTCATATGCACCATGGTGTTGTCCTTCACTTCCCACTTCCCGGGTTGATCCCGAGAGTTGCACCTTGTTGTCATGAATGGAAGCCTCTCCTTGTTCCTCATTTGACCCTGAGAAACAAGAACACAACTAGAGCGACAAAGATTAGCGTTAGCGTTAATGGTTAGTAATCCCAAGTTAATTGTCCTTGTGAGGCGTGGCTACCTCACAAACAATTCTTTTGGGTTGTTGCCCCTCCTCAAATCGTTCTTGTGGGATGTAAGAATCATGACAAATGTAATTGGAGAGCAAGTTAATCAAGATTGAAGACAAGCTTGAAAATGCAACTAAAGTGAGAAGGAAAAACATAAAATATTTTTGGGATTTTCTTAAAGAATTATGTAGCAAAGGCATTTGGATTATAGGAAACTTTATGAGCTCAACTCTTCGTGAAGAGCAACCATATCACTCTATATCTCCTTCTTACCAATAAAATACTCTTTGATCTAGTTGTTTTAACACTGTTGAAATTGTACTATCAGGAATGGAGCCAGCAGTCGAACGGGGCGGGCTCAAGCCCCCTACCGTGACGTAGCGGGGAAGCCCCTGGAGCCCCACCGGAAATTCAGTCGTAGAGCCCTGGCTTGGTCCTGCTGTCCTAGCTTGATTGCTTTGTTTTTTTTGAAAAACCCAGGCTTGAATGCTTGAAGGCCTGAGATCGGTCTAGTCAATTATGAAATCAACGTCACGTGTTGTTTATTAGTTTCATAATTGAGCTCGGGTATGAATGAACTGACTCATTTTTTTCATGATGTATTCTATGAATTTCATTTTTAGTCGATGTTTTTCGATGTTTTTCAATAGAAGATGACTTTCGGCTATTATATATTTGTCAAGTTGTTTCTTTTGAGGGATCATAGTAGAGTTAAGTCGCTGTTGCATTTTGTTCAGCCCGTCCAAAAAAATTTCCTGGCTTCGGCCTTGTGTACTATGTATCATTGAGATATACAATTTTGTAAAATAATTTTTAAAAGGTAACAACTAGGTAATAATTGAATTTATAATGGTTTGAAATCCGTAAATGCTTAAACAATTGAACACAATGTTATATAAATACGGAGAGCGGTGCCACAACACGTATAAAAGTGTGCAGGACCAGAGGTACTTATTTGCATCCCTGGCGTGATCGTGGCATGTTTGCACGCACGTGTGGGTGTGTGGTGGTGGAGTGGCCTCCTCCTTTACTTGAGAAGGCAACCAGTGCAAAGGATCTTATTTTTCGAATGATGGGGAAAAATCGTTAGATTTGATCAAGTATTCAAGTGCACAAAAATGGCGAGCAGCTAAAGAAGAACAAGACAGATGTAATATAACATGTAAATACAAGTCCATCGTGCGTTCCTGCCGGACAATGGAGCATGCCGTGGCTGCCGTCCTTTACTTTTTGCCATTTCCCTTGTTGTAGCTTACAACTGCAAGTCCACTGAATTTGTACGTACCTAACATGTGAAGGGAGTTCTTTTGTCGGCATCTAGGCACCCTCCAATGTTTTACGTTTAAGTTCACGGTCATGGATCACAGGAAATACTGATTGTAGTCTCCATACCATGAAGCTGCTGTCACAGCCAGGTAGGCAGGTTCACAGGTCATTTTGCAAATAAAACGATAGCGACATGTGAAGTGATCTTGGACGCATGCATCTGTCTACAGGAAAATGCTACTGTCGTTTGAATATTGATGGGACGCGTCTCAAAGCTATATTTTTATCAGTTACTGTAAATCTTTTTTTCTTGAGGGTTTCTTTGGGATGCGATAGGGGATAGGACAAGTTCATCGTCAGGGTCGGAGCTATTGGATGTTCGGCGTTCGGTCTTAACCACAATGTAGTTTTAGTTGTAGTCTTGAGAGTTTAGATGTTTTGTGCCAGAAAGGCAGCCATGTTGGCGGGCACGCATGATGATATATATGCAAAGTAGTGTTAAACATTTTGCTTTTGTAATGCAAAAGCAGTGTATCCCTTTCTTCTAAAAAAAGGTTTGGTATGAACCGGGTGTAATGCAAAAGCAGTTTGTATGATATATGATAGGACAGTGCTTCTGATCTAGTCGAGCACTGCAAATCTGATAGATATTTCTCTATCAAGGTCATTTGAAAATTTCAAAATTTTGAAATTCAAAATCTTAAACAATTTATATATTTGGAACACGTATTGGAACTCGTCGAGCACTACAAATTTGATATAAGACATTTCTCTATCAAGGTCATTTGAAATTTTTCGAAAAAGTTGAGATTCAAAATATAAAACTTAATTTGTTTATTTGGAACTTTGAATGTTCTCAAACAAAAAAATATCAAGAATAAAGTGTTAGATATTGTCGAAGTTCTATAATTTTATATAAATTTTGTCTTCATCAGAAGTCATTTAAAAACATGAATTTACTTATATTGCATCTCAACCACCCTTGAAAATGGATTTTTAGGGACGGTGGACTTAATGAAACATCTTCTCAGTGTTTAATGACCGGCTACTCGTCACGTGGTTACCCAGGACGTTTGTTCGGGCTTCGACAAACTCAGGAACTCGACAGTAATGCAAGAGACATGCGATTTATACAGGTTTAGGCTCTTGTAATCAAGTAAAAGCATTTCTGTCCAGTCGATGTGAGCCTTTATGGTGCATCATCCCGTTCCAACCCCTTAGAAACTGTGGTGGGAATTATACTACAATCTAAGAGGCATCCGAGCGGGTACGGGGTCTCGTTAGACCTATCTAAGCCAGCTCGCGATGGCAAGAACTACGCCTATCGCATGGAAAATTTTGTACAACCTCTTTAAAATTAACTAAAATCTATTCGAATAACCCCGTCCTTGGAATGGGCAGCCGTTAGATGAGATCATCAACGATTAGATACCACATAATTAAGACAATTTGGTAATGATACATGGTAATTGGTAATATGGCTAACCCGAGAACCAGTGAGAAGTAGCTACGCTCTACTAGGGCCCAACTCCTAATCCAGACTTTCTACCCTGGTTTGGACTTGCTGAGTACCTCTTGTTGTTTTTACAAACATCGGCACCTCAGAAGACTTTAGCAATAAGGACTACGCCTATCGCATGGAAAATTTTGTACAACCTCTTTAAAATTAACTAAACTCTATTCGAATAACCCCGTCCTTGGAATGGGCAGCCGTTAGATGAGATCATCAACAATTAGATACCACATAATTAAGACAATTTGGTAATGATACATGGTAACTTGGTAATATGGCTAACCCGAGAACCAGTGTGAAGTAGCTACGCTCTACTAGGGCCCAACTCTAATCGGACTTTCTACCTTGGTTTGGACTTCTTTGAGTACCTCCTGTTGTTTTTACAAACATCGGCACCTCAGAAGACTTTAGCAATAACAAGGTAAAAGATCAGCGAGACATAGGAGTACGTGAGGACGTCAAGCGTAAGAGAAGGACATTGAAGCTACGGATTCGTTCGCGCTCAAGTTTGCCTGTGGTGTAGGGAGTGGTGACATCACGGTCTGTTGTCGTCTAGTAGTTAACCCGCCTCTTTTCGGCTGGCTAACTCCGATAGTTGTAACCCATATATGTGACCGTTTTGGTCGTCGTTGTAGAACCTTTCATCATATATTAATAAAGCTCGGTTTTTCTTTTGTGTATCAACTTCTGTGAATAGTTAGGCGTATTTGTGCGTAATTCTGGCACAAATATGTGTATTTAAAGACCCATAAAAGTGGGGACATGACATGAAGGTGGAGATAGCGGCTGCGGTGGCTAGGGTTGGCTGCCTCCTCTCGCCCGTGCGGGAGGCGAGAGGGCGATGCGGGGGAACCGATAGAGTAATGACTTCGAACACAAGGCTCCTCTATAAAATGGTTTTTTCTCTAGTAGTTAAAAAAGTTTGGATAAAATATCTCCTCATCGTTTAAAATGATAAAATATCTGTAGTATCTTTGTATTCTTTTTCTTTATTTTTTCCACCCTTATCTCCGTTCCCTTTGCACCCTATCCGCATGCCCTCCACAACTACCCGTGCCAGCTCGGTGTGGAGGCTCCCAGCACCATTCTCATACCCTCCCTGCGCCATTTTCGCCATTTTCCGTCCCTCCCTGTGACGAGCTTCTCGTCCCTCTTTTAACTTCGTCCCTGCCTAGCTTGCCTCTTTCTCACCTCCACCGGCCCCGTGGCCCTTTCCCTGTCCGGTGGCAAATGACAGAATAACCACACAATGGGACATGGGATCAAGCGGGAGCCAGCTGAAGCTCGTTTTTGCCGGCTCTTCCATCCGTATGCGCAGCACCTGTCATTGTTTTCTGATGCAGCTGTTTCGATTTTGAGCATTTGGTCTGACAGACAGTGAGATGTTAGTAAACAAGCTCTGGCAAAGAGAATATTAGAATCACTTTTGACCCATGGACCAGACAATCCACTTCATTCGGCACTCACGACATTCCTTGTCCTTCGATCGATCGCATCACCACAGATAAAGACGGTGGAAAAGTTGGCTACTCGATTATGACTTGCTTCGGCAAAACGCATCCGGTGCTTTATATAACAGGACAAGCTAAGTTAACTTTAGTTGCTCAAATCTTTGTGTCGAATGCAATGCATGCCTTATCACGCTAGGATCGTGAAGTGGTGGTGCCACAGTACTTGGGCTCAACGGAGATTGTACTTTAGAGCTTGTATAAGAAACAAAGAAAATTACAGTACAGGGCTAGTAAATATGTTAGTGCGTTACAACGAATTTTTTTAATAATATAGTCTAAAACTTAACATTATGCAATAATGTTTATACATGCTGAGCTGTTGGGCTGCTAGCTACTACCATCGTTGGTATGCACTAGGAGGACTCTCCGTAGCGTTGCAGCATGGTATGAAATAGGAATATAGATGAGTGGGTACGAAGGAGAAATATAGATGAGTTAGAATGTTGATCAATAAGAACTATGCTATGTATATACCCTGCATCAACACATAGAATTTTATAGAAAATAAATCTCTTATGTATATATAGTGTATGGTATTATGTATACTTTGTAGTTTGTATATACCTCGCACGTTGGTAGAAACGAAAATTTTTTACATAACCATTAGAATATGTGACAAATTGTTTTGGCTATAAGAATCTAATATATAAATACTATCATCAGCCTCCTGCTATAAAGTAAAAAGATTGGGGACAAAAGCAAATTATTCAGTGTCACCACAACTCCGTAAGGATTCATAAATCCCTCTACTACAAAAAGCCTGCGACAAAAGTAAATTAAATCTTGATTAAACATATATACTTGGCATGCATCAAATCATCAATCAAAGGGCAGAAGGGAGCAATTGGGGACCTTCCTACGAAATTGGATGTCTGGGATTATCCTAGTGCCCGGTCTCCTGGAAGACTGAACGAACTCACGGAGAGTGGGCCGGCGCCGCCAGACGTTCGCTTTGTTGCTGTCGCGACGTGGGAGCGCACGGCCGATCGACGATGGCACGAGCACGACGTATGTGCAGGCTGTGGCTCGCAGGTTGCAGCGGGGACGAAACAGCGGCCGCGCAGCGGGAAGACGAAACTGTAAGCTGATAGGAGCGCCGCTGGAGCAATGACCGCGACGCGAGGGGCGCGAAAGCTGAGAATTGGCCTGCATATACTGATCAAAACACTCGTGATACAATCTACAACAAAGGCAGGAGGATCATGGCCTGAGCTGATGAGCTGGAGTGTACGGCGTAGAACTGGAAGTTGACGTAGTCGATGACCACCCGGGGTACATGCGCCACAGCGGCTGGTAGCACTTCTGAACCACGCGGTCAGCGTCGTCGAACGGCGCGATGGAGGTGGCGATGTTGGGCATCCGTGGCTTGAGCTGCGTCAGGAGGCGGCCGATGCACTACACGAAAGTGAGGCAAACACAGCGGTTCAAAACAGAGGCACCGAGCACCTCTGAATTGGCCTGGCTGATTCGTTTATAAATCATTATACTATGGGATTTTCCCCAATTCTCAGAAGATTTGAAGCGGCAGTAAAAAAAAAAAATCGAAGTTGGCATGTTTCTCGTTTTTTTGTAGTAGTAAATAAAAAGAAAACCAAATCGAAGAAACACGACCTAGATTTTGGTTTGCTTTCGTCTTACAGTAGGTCACGAGTCGATGGACTGCAGCGTGAAGACGATGTCCACGAACTGCCGAGCCCCGCCATGGCGGCCACGTCTTGGTGCGCCTTCTTGATGGCGGCCACGGCGGCAGGGGTCAGATTGCCCGTGTCCCAGAACGGGCTGAACACGCTGTTGATCGGCATTGGCTTGGTCTGCTGCCTGACGGGCGTACGTGTAGTCGATGGCGAAGGCGAGGATGAAGTGGAAGCTGACGAAGGCGTTGATGGATACATCGGAGAACCGCACGCCGGTGGACTGCGTGCGACCTCCTCCTCCACGCCGGCCGGTGGCCGCGCATCCTCTCCTCGCGGACTGGCGCCACGAGACCGATCGATCATCTCATCTCCTCTTGTCTCGAACTCGCGCGTGGCTCGTCTCGCCTACCTGACGCCGCCACAAGTCTATGACGCGCCACCAATCCCACACCGCGCCGCCCTGCACGCCTCCACACCTCTCCACGCTGTTCCCGTCCATGGACGGAGGAGAACCGCCGACGCCTGCCGACGATCCCGCGCTGCAGGAAGAACAGGAAGCCCTAGCAGCACTGCAGGAAGAACATAGCCGCGCCAAGGTAGAGATGCCCAAGTGCTGGACGCCATATATGGATGGATGCGGCGGTGGGGAGGCGAGAGGGCGGCGACGGGGATTCAAGGCGCGATGGTGGCTGCAGGATTAAATGCGCACCACGCCGGTCGAGGTGTGCGGGGAAGGCGGACGGGCTGGGAAAGTGTACGGCGCCGCTGGAGCAATGACCGCGAGCGAGGGGGCGCGCGGGCGATGACGGCTACGCGAGGGGGCCCGCAGACCGAGGAGTTTCTGGTGACGTGGCTTCACCACGGGCGGAGAACTGCACAAGTGGGGTTTCATATAGAAGGTTTAGATTACACGGTGGCTTGCCATGGTTTGAACTACTGTCCTATTTCCAGAAATGCGTGGAATTAAATGCTGAGTTCAACGTCTTTTCTGTGCCTTTATCTTATTGGATTGGATTACATTAATTTGAGATTTTTCTCAATGTATATATCTCCACATTCCTCTCCACTCTCTTATTCTATCAAAACCTGATTTTCGTCCCTTAGAGCAACTTCAACAGATATGGTAGGTTATAATAAGAGTTTTTAGCAAAAATTGAACTGAAACATGTGTGCTATTTGTTTTCCTAAAATAGCAAGCTATCTATCCCAGAGTTCTCGCAGTACTAAATGTATCTTGCATGTGCCTCTAGCCATTTGCCATGCATTATTGGAAAGAAGAATATTGAAGTTTTATATTTCTTTCTTTTTGGTTTTCTATTTTAGAGGTTGGTTAAATCATGGGTTTAGCCATCTATGTCTACCAAATCTGTTGGAGTTGCTCTTAAAATTTATTTCATGACTGTAAAAGATAGTGTAACTTACTGCAACTTGGCCCTGGCCCAAAGCTCATCTAACCATTAGCCACCATCACCTATTTTATTTCCAAAAATACTACCATTCTTCTCCACAAAGCAGTCTCTTGGTCCTTGTTTCTTATCCACAAAGTAGAAAACGGTACCTGCTACTCTCAAGCGGGGAACACACACAGCAAGCAGCCAAGAGCCAAGCACCAAAAGCCCCCCCTCTCAGTTCCTCCACCTCTGCAGCAGCCCTCTCTCAGTCTCGCTCCCTCCCTCTCTTGTCCTCACATAGCCCGCAGCACCTCTCTTGTAGTCAATGTTGTCTGCCATCTCAGAAGTTTTGGATGAAATGCCTAGTCCGACGTCACTCAGCAGCTTTTTTTCGAAGTGGGCATTGTCCGTATTACATTAAGAAAAGTGGAAAAGTTTTTTAATAAACACCAGTCTATTATGCATGCATAAAAGAAAAATACATCCATGCCATGGTCGCCAACAAAGGCGGGAGAAGCTGAGGTGGCAAAGCATCCACCAGCGAGCAACGGCGCAGATGCCCACGAACCTAGCGACGGCAAAGCATCCGCCAACGAACCCAACGACGACACTTAGCAGCTCATTCCCTGTTGTTTGCCGTCGTAGACAAGCTCGATGCAAGGATGTTGTTGGGCGGCGCTTTGTACTTAGACAGGAGGACCAGGGATTCAGGTTTTAGTATTTCAACCCATTGACTCAATGCCCAAAATAAAATGTTCACTGTAAATATTCAATCGACCTATTGAGTATCCACTTGCATGATGTATAGCGATAGTATTTTCCCTTGTTGGAGGATGTATTCTCCTTTTACTGTACCATGCTTTTACTACACAATCTTGTTTCCAAAAAACCTCCAATAAACAAGTTGGGAATTTGATTAAGCAAAACAGACCCATCCTGGTCTTGGCGCGTTTGACGTATTTTGCGTGTTCATGGGCTTGTTTGTTCAACAATTGCCTCTACATTGCAAAGAAGTTAGTCTGTCTCGGTAACCTGTTGGTTACCGTTGCCCTCTATGTATTTGTTTCAAGTTTATTCTGCTTAATGAAAAAGGGCAACAGCGTGGTCTAAAAAAAAAAGAAGTTAGTTTGTCTGGCCGGGAGCATATACTACTACAAAATTAATTTAGAGGACATTCTCTCTGATTAAAAGAGGCGGACACGTCTGGGCACCGCGTTCGTAAATGGCCAGGTGAACTATAGGTAAATGTCTGCCTTAAACATGCACCTGTGTTAGGACGCCCATCTCTATCTACAAATAATTTTTAATGACGGACATCTTCAACTCCAATAGTTCCCCATTTGTATTTGGCAATTGCCTTGTTTGCCAACTTCTAAACCAAATGTCAAGTCAAAAAGAGCTCATCTCCAACAGTTTGGCATAATTCACTTGTCAAACTCGGATCTAACTTACATCGGGAACCACGAGAGGAACAAAATTTTGTTTATGTCCTTCCACCTTTTGAAAACTTACATCAGGAACCATGAGACAGAAACAAAATTATGTTTATACCCTTCCACCTCTTCTAATATGTACGGATCGCCGCGAATGCCAACGTCGTAGCGCGCGCACAAATCTGTATGACGGCCTCTTTTACCAACTACCCCCAAATTGTCAAACCTAAATGCAAAACTGTTGGAGGCTTGTTTTGAGCTTTTTGTCAAAATATAAGAATGTCAAACACAAATGGAAAACTGTTGGAGTTGCTTAATAGAAGTGGTCATTCTAAGCATCTATCTCTTGAAGTAGTTGCATCCAAAAATAACTTATATTTTTCCCTATGAACTCGGAAAAAGAATAACTTTTTACTAAAATTATAGATTGAAAAAAAAATGTTTAGTAGATTTCCAAAGCTCTTAAATTTTTAATATTAATTTCTTTTTAAAAAAGACCTCGGATGTTGCCATAGTTCCATGGTATATAGAAAAGTTGTAGTTATCAATGGAATGTACAAGTTTTAGTCAAAGTGTTTTTGGATTTTCTCAAACCACTAATATGTGGCTATAAGTTGCTCGTCTCTATTCGACTTATAGTAGGGAAATTGTTATTTTATCCCTATCTCAATGGTGATTTTACTCCTTTTTTAACTTTTCAATTTTATCCTCGTTATTTTGTAATGAAGCCACCATCTACCCCTACTTTCTAACACATTTGATATTTGTCGGATTACATGAAAAAAAAAATAGAAAAGAAAGGCAGATGAGTGAAAAGCAGACAACAATGCTCCCGAGAGCATCTCGGCAATACCCCTAAATCACACCCCCTACTTCTCTTTTTAGGGCGCTACCTATTTTCATACCACCTATAATCTGTGGTTTGATCCAGCAATACCCCTAAACCATACTACACAAATTCATGTTAACAATCAATGACACGTGGACCCCTATTGGGGCGGAGGAAGCGCATTGGGGGTGGAGATGCCGCAAGAGCAGGGAAGAAGACGCGTACAAGGAAAAAAAAGTAGGGGGAGCAGTAATGACCCAACAGGAATAGAGGGTGGGAGGGGAAAAGTAGGAGACCAACAAACTTGGAGGGTGTAGTAGGGGGTCCGTTGGAGTTGGGTTTTGGACCCCCACCACCCAAATCTTAAGTAGGGAGCCTAATAGGAGGTGTTCTTTGGAGATGCTCGAGTAGTTTTCCTACCCGGATCGGGCGGCGGTGCTCCTAGTTCACAAAAAATGCGTCAATCCATAAGATTACGGCTCCTGATGACGGCGGCACTCCCTCTCCCCGGCGTGGCTCAAGCTTTTGGCTCCTGGCAGCAGGGCAGCTCCCGATGGCAGCGAGCCCTCGTAGCGACGACACATCCCCTTCCTCACTGCGGTGTGCGGCAACATGGGTAGTCGTGGCTGCGCGGCATCAATCGTGGTTAGCGAGAATCTCGACGTCGGCATTAATCGATCATGGTGGCATTGGGACGGGGACGGTGCAATCTTGATGATGCGGCATCAAGTGTGGCCGCGGAGGGATCCTCTTGAGCTCCACCGGAGAGCCATGGAGGGGGTGAAGAAGGACAAATCTTTAATCGCGCTCTTGTTCTTGGACAAAAGGACGCATTCGTGGGGAGCTAGCTCGCAAATTATAATTAACAGCTATAATATCTAAGCTAAATGATTGTTTAATTGGCAAGATAGTCTTTGCCAAAGGGCAGGTACATTTCTAGATGTTAGGGGTCTCATACTATGTGCACTAGATATAGTAACGCATCCTAGACGAGCAATGGCAGACGAAAACCCTATCCTGGAAGTGCTCCGTCGGTATTTGTAGCAGGATACTGGAAGTGCGCTATCCGCGTACGTGGCATGGGGCCCATGGTGCTGCCATGCGCAGAGGAGGGAAGGAGCATAGGAGGAGATCCTGGGAGATGCCCATGCACCGTAGCTGCCCCGCCGTTGGTGCGGACGGACAGGGACGCTACGACGGCGATGAAGAAGAGGACGGGGATGGCGTGGCCGCGTGGAGGATGCCTATGTGAACAGATGGGGACGCGCGCGACATAGATGAAGAAGAGGATGGGGATGCCCGTGATCGCCCGCTGCGCTGCTGCCCCTCTCGCCGCCGAAACTCGGGTGGATCTGCTCAACGGGGGGGAGAGAGAGAGGCAGAGGTGGAGAGGAGGGAGGCCCCACCCATCGAAGCACACTGCTGCCACCGGAAGTCGTCGCCACCACACGCCAGGGGAGAGAGGAGGGTGCCACCGCCACCGGGAGTCCTCGTCGCGTCGGTCGCCCACTGCGCTCGCTTGCGTCCCCGCCGGGACTGCGGTGTGGCGGTCGTCATCATCCGGCGTCAACCGAGGCGGGCGGCGGTGGCGGTGTCCGCTTCCCGCATGACCAGTAGCCATCATCGTCAGAGCGGCCGATGGACGCGGGCATGCCACTACGGAGGCCACCGTAACGGCTTCGTGAGCTAGAGTCGGTAGTCGGAGCTGGAGCATTGGAGATTTGGGCGACGAAAAAAGAGAGAATGGGAGGGGAGAGAGAGATGGGTAAAAATAAAAATAAAATATGATATGTGAGTCCCATCTTGGTATATAGGATGATATATAGAGTATGAACGGGTGCGGGAGAATTGAATATAGAGGAGAGAATCTCGATAAGCAGGACAAAATAGTCCTTTTAAATAACGCATTTAAAGGATGCTGAGTGTGGAAAATTTCATACTTTGTCTCATGAGGTGACGCGTAAGGCTTTTTATAATGGTGAGGAAAGAGAGAGGGGAAGGAGAATGATGTAGGAAAAAGAGAGAGAAGAAAGAGTGAGGTCGTTGTTTCAGGAAACGACCGTCTTATGAGTTAAAATTTAGGAGTATGAGTCAATTATTATATCATTGTATGATTTATTATTGTCATGCAACTCACGATCCTATTTTTACTTTGTGCATAGGGAATTGTGAAATACCAGAAGACAAATTTAAAGGACAACCAAGTTGTCTTAAATTGGCACAATATGAGACTAGTTATGAGATGACATCGATGTACTTGCCCTAAGAAGCCTCCGTTTTGCTCGCCTCTTGATGATCTGAGCTATAGCATGGAGGGTGTTTGATGAAATGTCTAGCTGATCTCAGATTTACAGTTCAACCAAACATAGATTAGTGCATGCCATTATGTACATCCAACCAAACAAAGATACAAACAACGTAAGAGAGTAACGCAACCAACATGTTGAAGAACTTTTCTCAACGTTCTGTATTAAAGAACTGCCAACTTGTTAATTTGGAAACTATAGGGGTAAGAACACAAATAACAAACTAAAATAGAGGTAAAAACGTATGGGGAGGGGGTAAGAACACAAATAACAAACTAAAATAGAGGTAAAACGTATGGGTAAAGTTGTCCATTTGTCTAGTAGTTGACACTGCTAGAGGGACTTCACAACCCCGGTAGAGTCTCACTTCGTTTCGAAACTATACTAAGGTAAAAACATAAAGTAAAAAAATGAGGATAAAAATACCATTTCGTTTAAAAACAAGTGCAGAATCGATTAAGTCCATTTACAGTATAGTAATCCTGTCTCGATTGTTTATCCTGGGTGCAGATGAACAAATCTAGATATTTGGCCAAAGCGTCCGTAGTTAAGAAAGAAAAAAATCCTTTGAGTTACCGCGGGAACATTTGGAGAACTGTAAAAAAAAACATGGGCCGAATAAAAGTAGACGTTAGTACTGAGTCGGGATCTAGGGAGTAACAATTAGATGAACTAGGGAAATTCTCCACGCGTTCGTTGCTGGGAATGCAAAAGTAATTTGAACTGAATTAAGAGAAATAGGATGTGAAGAACCGCTATGGTGTATAAATAAATATAAGTATATATGAATTAAGAGAAATAGGATGGAAAAGAACCGCTATGGTGGTGTATAAACAAATATAAGTATATTAGTATATACACACGATACATATTTATTCATGAAGCGTATTAAAAAAAAAGAAACTTATCCTCTGGCCCCCCTTGGCGCACCTCGCGGCAACGGCGGAGTCCGACCTCTGGTCCGCACTGGAGTGCTGCGATGAGGTGACCGTCGATGGATGAGGAGGGCGGCGGCTGCACCACCGCCGCAGACCTCTCCGCCAAAGCCATAGCGTTGTCTCCTTTGATGCAGCACCGCCGTCGTCTTCGCGAGCCGATGCGGGGCTTCCTCCCCTTCGCGAGCTAGATCCGCTCGGGGAGGAGGTGGCGGGCGGAAGGCCCCGGAAGGATGCCCGCACGTGGCTGCCACAACCCCAGCCTTGTGCAGCGATGGTGCGACCCCCCCAAGGAGATATCGATTTTGACGGAGATGGAGAGGAAAGGGCTCTCGCACATGCCAGAATGAACGTGTGCTCCAGGTGCTCAGTGCTCTCGCGTAGGGAGGGCGCCAACATTCAGTGGACATGATTACTGCAGTGCCTATTTGCTTCATGTTATCATTTCTTAAGGAACCGAGGAGGCTGACGATGGCTGTTGGCTTCCTGAGCAACAAATGAATGGGGCCTAGTGGGTAGGAAGGAGTTTCTGGTAATGTGGACCAATGAGAGGCCTGAGAACTCCCAAAGAATTCTTAGTGGGGAGCTCCTATATAGGAGTTATAGATTCGGCCTGAACGTTGGTAGTCTAGTCCAAAGTAAGAGTATCTCCAAAGCAAACTATCTAACCACACTGCCTATCCCCAATTTACATAGTGGGGGCAAAAAAATGAAGTGCAGCAGACTACCTACTTGACTCAACAGATTTATTACCTACCTAAATCATAAATCCCTCTCCTCTACCTATTCCTGTTCCTATTGGTCGAAGCAGGCTACCTACTTTTTTTCCTCGCGTGCATTTCTTCCCTGCTGGCGCTGTCCGCTCAGCGTTCCTTTCGATTCGCGTAGAGGAGCCATCTTTGGTCGATCTTTGGGAGGCCCATCCAGTCCGCCACGGGGAGCCCACGGTCCACCGTCGTTGGCACGGCTCGTCGGTGCGGCTCACGACGGGCGGCGGCGGCGGGCACAACGGTTCTTCTCCGCACAGCTCCCCTCTCCTCACCGGTCTTTGCGGGTGGCTTCGGCCTTCCCGGCGAGGTGGGCTGGCCCCATCCCGCGGGACGGCTCAAGCTCGGCTTGCCGACGCGGTGGCTAGCCCGGCCATCACCGCGGCGGATTGCCCTGGGCTGCGGCGGTAGCGGCGGCTACTGGCGGGTGCACCCGGTAGCGGCGGCTGGCGGCCTACCCGCGGCGGCTACCCCGGGGCCGACCCTAGCGCGCGGCTGCCCTAGCACGACAGTGTTGCCCCAGCTCGATTTCCGGCGGTCATCCCTACTCACATTTTTCGAGATCCGAACACGAAGGAGATTGACAAGTGGGACCTGCTTGTCATTCTCTCCCCTGAGAAGGATTTGGGTAGGCGATTTCAGGTAGTACCGCAGGAGTTCGAGCGAAATATAGGTAGTATAAAAATTGGTAGCTACCTAAACTGACATTTAGGTAGTCGTAGTCCTCTTTGGAGATGCTCTAAAATTACTAGTCCACAGTCCAAACGTATTAACAATCTTACAAGCTGGGTAATAACATATGTATCCAGGCGAGAACTAACCCGGTTCATTTGACTAGCAAGAAGAGACCACATACACGGTTTTACATCGACACGGATTGAATAATGATGTTGACTAGTCAGCATATACAGTAATGCATGTAGCACAAAGAAAATGAGATTTTGAAAATTTACAGTTACCAGCAAACTAATTCGCTCATATGTTACTCCTATGGTCAAATTCACATAGGAGTATCTACACTATTGCTGAAGTTTCAGCTATAAGAATAGACGCCTAGACTCTTGATTTTTTTAATTACCTCTATCTCCTAATAAATCAACTTTTTAGTGTTCTTTTAATTAATTTAAAATATTTTAATGTTTGACCAATTTTATAAAAAACACAAAAAATATGGTATATGAGTCTAAATTAACGAGCATATTATAAATAATATATTTTATGATGTATGCTACTCCCTCTATTCTAAATTATAAGATGTTTAACCTTTTAATTCTAAATTTGACCACTCATCTTATTTTTTTAAAAAATATACAACCATTGTCAAATTCAAGTCATTCTTAAAAAACTTTTATTAATAAAGCAAACCACAACAAAAAGTGTGACACTTTGTAAAAGTTTTTGAATAAGACAAGTGGTCACACTAGTTTAAAAAGTCAAATAAATTATAATTTGTGATGGGGTAAGTATTTTTGATAAATTCAAATTAACTTTAACATATTTGACTTGTGATAATTCTAGGGATTAAGTTATTTAGAGATGAGGGTAATATCTAATATCTATCTAATTGTCATGACAAACATTTGGTAGCGCATAAATAAGGTGCATCATCAAGCCACTTATTCTAAACTTATTTTTCGCGGTGTTCAAGTGACATGGCGTGCGGCAATTATCCATGAGTTATATAAGTTCAGCTGAATGGTTAAGAAAAATATTGATATCCACGAAAAGCTCTTGCCACCATATCACGTGAAAACCAGCAGCTGGCTTTAGAAAAATAAAACGACGAGTCAAAAGGTGGTTCAAAATGATAGATCCAGCATATATAAAACCATAACATTACCAAGCATTAGTCAAGTAAGAATAAAACGACATTTCGCGGATTTACCGTTTGTATGTGTGTGCGGCAGGTCTATCTGGACCGTCGAAGTGTCCCGTGCGCCAAGATTCGAGCTGGCTGTAGTATTCAGTTTAAGGCGAGTGCTGAAATAGTAAGCGGGGGCAAAATAGGTAGAAGATGTGCTGTTAGAACACACCGGGTCTCGACTCTCAAGGCCAAATGTTCGGTACTCAATCATTGCAGTTGCAGATGAGCCACACCATGGAGAGAGACGGAAACACAGTAGAGGTAGAGGAGATGAACCTAGAGATGCAGTCCATTTGGAGCTCCGCGGCGACGGAATCGAGCTGCCAGCAGCGCCTCGTGCACCTCATCTCCAAGCATCGATGGGTGACCAGGACCTGACAGACTCGAAGCGCAACGAATGCGTGCGCGACGGTGGGAGGAGGCGACGGCTCGGGTATGGAGTCGAGGTGAGTTTCTTTGCACATCTGATTTGCGCTTTTGTGGGAAGGATTCAGATGGGATGCTCATTTCTAGTCGGGGGATGGAGTGCGACATTTTGATTTCATTCATTATTTTCTATGAAATTGTTGGTTTGTTCGGCAATACCCCTTTTGTATTTTTAACATTTGGCGTAGATCCGGAATAGGTCCAAAAGAACCATACATTGACCTATTGTTATCATGTGAGACTGAGAGGAACATTCCATGTCCTGGATTTCAGATACATATTGGAATTCAAACCTGGAGAGGCTGCAAATGAGTGAAGGCACGCTGAACATGCCTGGTCCAATTGCAGCCGATGCATTTTCATGCTTGGGATGTCCTTTTGAAAACTATAATGGAAATCAACAAAGTGCTTGCAACGTTGTCTAAAGATGACAAAAAGATATGAGCATCTTCGTACTCTCTAATTCTCATAATGATGTGCCACTAAAATGTTTTGTTTGCAAGGTAAGATTCTTAGTATTCAGATTTCTTCTTTATGCAGGTGCTGGTACATACATGATGTGCCAAGCAAGTTACAGATTGATGTTATATGAAACTAATTGAACTGCAATTCTCAAAAAGGACTAATGAGATCTGTACTTTCACAGAACTCTATAGTTTCCAGATCTGAATTACAAAGTGCCATAGTTTCACAGCCAAGACAACAATCATAATAAAATTTGTACCTCCTGGAAGATATTTTCTACTGGAATTGGCATTCCACTGCTGTGAGCATAACAAAGTGCCATAGTTTCCGGATCTGAATTACAAAGTATTGCTGCCCTACCTCCACAAAAATTATTATTCAGGTATACACTCAATTGTTTGCATTGTCATACAACAATCTCAACAGGCACTACTAAACTGCAGATCTGTAGTAGCTAAAAAGCTTTCTGGTTCATTGTCTATTTTATTTTATCTAACTTAAAAAAAAAGAATATACAGAACAAGAATTAACTACGCTGAAATAATTTCTCTAGTTAAATGAATGAGATGAAACAATATATACTCCCTCGGGATGGTATTAGAAGTCGTTTAGGACAGCGACACGGTCTCCAAAACATAACTTTGACCTCTTATTATTATAAAAATATTTATGGAGATGTGATATATGTATACTTTTATCAAAGTATTTTTTAAGACAAATCTACTCATATAACTTTTACATTTAAAAACTCAACAACTTAAAAGTTATTGATGATTTATATTCGATGTTTGACTCAAATCTTGTCCAAAAAACGACTTCTAATACCATCCCGGAGGGAGTATTATGCTAAGAAGTTTTCTATGTAGTGCTCCTCTCAAGTACCACATAGTAATAGAAAATGGATAGCAATGCATTATACATGTTCATGACACTAAATAGCATGGCATGTATGCTCAAGTATTTCAAAATGCACCAGCTAGATGCTTCATAGATAACCTGAATAAGTGTTCACGAATCTGAAGTTGGGAGAACGTAAGAAAGCTGTAGGCATCTGCTCACAAATATTATCTTCATTCCCAATAGCATTGACTTCTCCCTTGCTAATTCCATGAAAGACCTTTTTTCAGCTTGAGTGCTTCCTTGGAAAAGAAGAAGATTCAATATCAAAAAGAAAAGAAAAAGTCACACGAACATTATTGAAAAATCTGGACACAAATGTGGATACGGATTAAAAAATTGTGGACACAAATCTGGACACAAAAATGGATACGGATCAAATATAGCAGCTCACCTCGACTGCAGGCACCTCCATCTTTGCCTGTCTTGAAGCGCACCCCTCTTGCCGCCGTCGTGGACGCATCATCCGCGCATCGAGTCTCAAATCTGCTTCCAGCCCAACGCCGTGTGGAGAACAGGGGAGGAGGCGATGCAGGCAAAAAAAAAAAAAAAAAAAAAGAAGAAGAAAGAAACATATATCTCGGAATCATATTATGGGAAAAAGCAAGAAGAACCTACCCCACGTGGTGCACCTCCATACGCACCAAACTTCGGCGGCTCCGGGAACACACAGCTATGGCACAAAGTCGCCGCCGACGCTCCGGCTAAACAAATCGCGGCGGCCACAATTTGTACACTGACGAGGGAGAAGGGAAGCTAGCGGCTGGAAGAGGATGGTGAGGTGAGCTGTGGAGGCCGTAGAGTGTTCCAGGAGGCGGGAGGGAGGGGAAAGTGTTCGGCCGTGCGACAGTATTGAATCTTTTTGCTAATTCGACAGTTTTTTAAACTAATTACAGGATTGACACGGGTTGATTTTTTTTTGAGAACTAGCACATTTGGTGGCGCCTTTGGCAAAGGCGCCACAAATGCATTGTGAGCGCCATGCCTCAAGGCGTGTGGGGGGGATAAACCCCTATCCCCTCGCGGGTCACTGGAGGTTAGGCCCCTCGGGCCGCCCGAGGCGGCGGATTAAAGCCCTTGGCGATAGAAGACCGAGATTATCGGAGATTACTGACCTAAACTTGGTCGTCAAGATAGTTTCCTAGTATAGTTCAATCGTAATCACTATACACTTTCCTATTGTAACCCGTCGGGATAGCTCTTGTCGGGGACAGATCCGACTGTAACCTGCTCCCGGACTATATAAGGAGAGCGAGGATCCCCCGAGGGGACGAATAATTCTCAATCAATCAATACAATCTAAGTAGGGCGTAGGTTTTACGCCATCAAGGCGGCGAACACAGGTAAAACCCGTGTGTTTTGTCCCGCTCGTTACGCTTAACATCTCGTTAGCCGTCTCGCGCATCCTAACCGCCAATCTACTAGCCGGGCATACCCCTGCTAGACTATCGCCGTAAACCGGAGCGGCCGGTTGGCGCGCCCGGTAGGGGGGTGTGCACGAAGACGCCATGGCTAACAAGATGGTGATCTTCCACGACTCCATGGGGGTCGACCCGATGGAGGACATCCATTCGGGCGCTCGTCTAGAACAACGGCGCCATGCTCGGCGTCGACAACCTGCGCGCGGCTCGGATCAATCTGCGCCGGCATGCGCCTGCGACGCAGACACCGACTCCAACCCCGGGGAATCGGGGCGCTCGGACCTCCGTCGGGCTCACTCATCCGTTCGTGCCGTACACGCGGCGCTTAGATCCACGGCGTCGACGACCTACTCGGCGACCCCGACAAGATGTCGGGATCGGTGCAGTGAGTCTCCTTTGATCGGTCGACTCGTCGCTTTACGCCAATAGGAACAACGTCGACCGCGACACGAGCTGCCCCGACGCTCCTTCGGGAGAAAGCGGTCGGTCGAGGGCCGTGCGCCCCTCGGCCAGATGCGGTCGTCACCTTACCCCCCGAGGGGCGATTCGTCCACTTCTCGTCGTCTGCTTGGTCGCCGGCGCTGGGCTGGGATTGGTCGGAAGACCGCCTGGACCCTACGACTTCATCGACTCCCCCAACATACCGTGAGGGCGCCTCGTCGACAAAGCGCGACCACATCCGCATGGCTAGGGCTCTCTCCGATCTGGAGGGCGCGAGGAGGAGGAAGAAGGCACCGAACTCCGTGATGGCCGTACCGCCTCTCGACCTCGTCCGGCGCCACTACTACGTGCTCCAGGATCCGATGGAGCTCGAGATCGCCCACGACTACCGGTGTTCGACGAGGGTACCGCTCCTCGGGAGACCCGCGGCGGGGGAATCTTCGTCGGCGAGGATTCGGCACCCTTTGACGGGAAACCGAAGAACTCCGCGCTTTCGGGAGGGGCGCAAGCGCCCGATCGAAAGCACGCCGCCGGCAAGCGGAGCGGGGACGCTGCTGCTCAGGCTCGGCCGGCGGTTCTACCCGGGTCTCCGGTTGGCGCGAGGACTCTCCGGGAATCTGATCTCAATTCGGACGAGGTGGCCGGAATCCCGGTCCACAAGACGCTTGAACGCAACATCGCCACGGCGGCTCTCTCTGTTGCGGCAAAACGCCACAATAGAAGACGTCCGGGGTTACATCTACGCCACCCACGCTCAGCTCAACCCCCTCTCGAGTTCATCTGGCGCCTTGCGGGCCGGTCGTCTCGCCGGCGTCATCGCCAAAGGAGTCGTAACACCCAAAGGCGAAGAAGAGGCGTCCTCGATGCCAAGGGGGCAAACCCGTCCCTAGCGGCGCGACGGAGCCACCCCCGGTGCAAAGACGGCCGGCGGGCAAGACGCAGAGCCAAGACGGTCGGCGGCGGGGCGAGGGTAGTAGTGCGCGGTGCTCCGCCGGGTGGCGCGGGTGGGCAACCACCCGGCGTCCCGCCCGGGATCGAAACCGGCGTCCCCCGACCTCCGTAGCAGCATTGAGCTCGCCGAGATGCCCGCTACCGCATCACTTGCCGGCCAGCAGGCCCGCGAAGACGCCGAGATGCAACGACGTGAAGAATACAACATCTTTGTACGGGGAACCCGACGGGAACCTCACGATCACTACGATCCGGCCCTACCACCCGGATCTCCGCGCAGGTCCGGTGGCCTCTAGGTTTCAAGGGCACCAACGCCCTCTCAAAGTACACCGGCGACCAAGATCCCGAGGCTGGGTCATGATCTCTGAAATTGCGATCGGGGAGGCCGGAGGCGGGGAAGACGTCATGGCAAACTACTTCCCGATCAGCCTTGACCAGGGCGGCCAATCGTTGGCTCTGGCCCTCCCGGAAGGGAGGCTACGCAACGTGGCAAGACGTCAAGGATATCTTCATCGGCACCTACAAGTCCACGTGCAAGCAATGCGGTACAAAGTACGACTGGAGCGGTTGCGCCTCGGCAACTTGAGCGCTCGGGGAGTACATCCGCCGCTTCTCCGAGGTGCGCCCGACGATCCCGGACATCACCGACGAGGAGTGCGTCGGCGCATTCACTAAGGGCCTCGTCTCCAATGGTAACGCCGCAGCCCAGGAGCTACGGAAGAAGCTCCATAGGTCCAAGATCACAACCATGTCCAAGCTACTGGATGTGGCGCAGAGGTTCGCCGGGCAAGATGAGGCCGAGCACGTCTTTCACAAAGACTACGGTTACTCGCCCGCCGGGGAGTATTCCCAGCCGCGACGCTTCCGTGACGATAAGCGGCGCGACGGCGTCCACGATGTCGCCGCCTCGGCGACTCCCGCGGCGTTGCTCGCCGGGAAGAGGGTCGCGGCAACTATCGCGGCGCCCGTCGTGATCGGAACCGTCGGGAGGTGGCGTCAATAATGTCAAGACCGGTGGCAAGAAGAAGGCGCTCAACCGGCGAGATCCGATCCAAAAGCTCCTACTACGGCAAGTGCCCCGACACCGGACTTGAACCATAGTCTGGCGGAATGTCGGCACTTCAACGCCGAATATGAGAGCGAACGCAAAAAGCTCAAGATCACCGACGAGCGGGCGGAGGAGGCACCTAAAGTTGCCCGCAACAACCGGGAAGAGGAGCCGGACGAGGACGCGATCCCGGGCACCGCCTACTGCGTGTAGAAGACGCCGCCGTTCACACAATCATGGGCGGACACTACGGGTGTGGTGGGGGCGAGATCGCAAGGTCTCCGCCCGTAATGTCTGACCGTCAAAGACTTCAGCGAGGGGTCACGGACCCGATATGGCCTACCTTCTCCGAGCGGGTCATAACTTTCGGTCGCGACGACCGGTAGTGTAACAACCCGTACCCCGGCGATTCCCCCGGTCCTCGACCGGTGATCGGGTGCTGCGCGCCGAGAAGGTCCTCATCGACGGCGGGAGCGCCCGAACATCTTTGTTCGGGCTCGATGAAAGCCCCGACATTACGAAGGGCGACCTCAAGCCATACGAGCACCCCGCTCGAGGGATCCTCCCGGAGAGTCGTCAACCCCTCTTGGGCGGTGACGCTTAGGTGTGCGGTTTGGCGACGCCAAGCACCATCGCATCCGGTACATGAATTTCGTCGTCGCCGACTTCGAAGTCATCGTACCATGCCATCATCGGACGGCGGGATTGACAAAGCTCATGACGGTCCCGCACTATGGCTACCTTATCCTCAAGATCCCCACGGAGAAAGGGGTCCTCACATGCGGGGCCAATGTACATATGGCCTATGTTTGCGAAGGAGGGCCTCGACAAGCGGGAGTTCATCCTCCGGTCGGTCCGGCAAGAGGAGGTGATCAAGAACGCAAAGAAGATGAACCCCTCCGACCTCGAGATACCCAAGGAAGAGCGGACGAAGAAGACCACCAAGCCATCGGATACCAAAGACATCCGGTGGTGGAAGGAGACCCGCCCAAGACGGCGAAGATAGGCGTGAATCTTGACTGAAATAGGAAGACGCGCTTGTCCGGTTCCCCGAGGGATAACGTGAGCATTTTTGCGTGGAAACCCGCCGATATGCCGGGTACCTCGGAGCCGGATCGAGCACCGCCACGTGTCAAGCCAACGGCCAGTCAGGCGCCGCAAAAAATACGCCGCTTTAATAAAGAAAAATCCGCCGCCATTAAAGCGTAGTAACTAGATTGCTAGCTGGCGGCTTTATTCGCGAAGTATATCATCCATTTGGGTAGCTAATCCGGTCCTTGTAAGAAAGAAGAATAATGAATGGAGGATGTGCGTTGATTATACCCGATCTCAATAGGGCTTGCCCTAAAGACCCCTTCGGTCTCCCGCGCATCGATCAGGTTGTCGACTCCACTGCGGGTTGCGAGTCGCTTAGCTTCCTGGATTGCTATTCGGGCTATCATCAAATCGCCCTCGCGGTCGAAGACCAGGAGAAGACTTCCTTCATCACTCCGTTTGGCGCCTATTGCTATACTACCATGTCGTTCGGGCTGAAGAATGCCGGAGCCACCTACCGGCGGGCTATACTGGTACGCTTAGGGAACCTTATCCCCGACCTCGCTCGGGCTTATGTCGACGACGTCGTGGTGAAGACCCAGAGCGCTCTCTCCCTGGTCGACGATCTTGCAAGGGTCTTCGCCATGCTTAACGAGTACCAATGGAAACTCAATCCGGGAAAGTGTGTTTTTGGCGTCCCCTCCGGTAACTTACTCTGCAACATTGTTAGTAGGCATGGCATCGAGCCAAACCTAGAGAAAATCGGGCGCCATCATGCGGATGAAGCCGCCCCAAAACGTCAAAGATGTCCAGAAGTTGACTGGGTGCATGGCAGCCCTGAGCCGTTTCGTCGCACGGCTCGGCATCCAATAACGCCGCGGAGTGCGAGGCGCTCTTCCACGGCCTCCGTATCGCTGTCCAAAGTTGGGATTCGCCGACTGCAAGTATTTGGTGACTCGGCATTGGTAATCAAGCAAGTCAACAAAGATTGGGATTGCAAGAGTGAGAAGATGGATGCATATGTGGCGGCCATAAGAAAGTTGGAAGGCAAGTTCTACGGGCTCGGCTTGGATCACGTGGTTCGGGACTACAACCAAGCCGCCGATGAACTCTCCAAGCTCGGCTCTTCTCGGGCAAAGATACCGGCCGGCGTCTTCGTCGAAGATCTGTGGAAACCAACCATCGGTGACCCTGCCCGGCCCTACACTCGAGACAAGCTGAGCACATCGTCGCCACCCTATCCAATACCGTTGATGAAGATTGGCGAGTCCCGATAATCAAATATCTGCAGGAGGCTCTCGTGCCAGAAGACAGGACGGAACAAGAGCGCCTCATCAGGCGAAGTAAGAATTATGTCCTAGTCGATGGTTTCCTCATGCGGAAGAGTATCGGAGATCGGGTCCTCGAAGTGCATCTCAAAGCGATGGTATAAAATTGCTTGACGAAATCCATGGTGGGATCCGTGGCAATCATGCGGCTTTCGCACCCTAGTCGGAAAGGCATTCGGGCAGGATTTTTTTACCGCCGACGGCGTTCTTCCGTCACGAGAAGTAACACCGGTGCGGCATTGTGAGAAGTGTCAATTCTTCGCGAAACAGACGCGCGTGCCAGCACATGAGCTCCAGGACTATACGGTGGCTTCAAGTGGATATTCGTTATGGTCGACAAATTCTTCAAATGGATTGAATATCTCCCCTCGGTCGGCGCCAACCCGGTACAAAGCCGTCGAGATGTTGGATGAGGTGGTCCATCGCTTTGGCATCCCGAACTCCATCATCACGCATCTTGGCAAAGACATTTACGGGCAGTCATTTTTTGGGATTATTGTGAAGACAAAGGCATCCGGGTGAAATATGTGTGCATCGCCCATCCTCGCCAACGAGGCGGGCCGAAGCGAGCAAACGGCATGATATTAGAAGCATTGCGGGCGACTCTTCCGGCCGGATGGGAAATATCCCGGCCGATGGCTTAAAGAGCTACCCGGGCTGCCGCGCGGGGACTACGTACCCAACCCGGCCGTAGTGCGGGTGTATCCCCATACTTCATGGTGTTTGGTTGAAAGCGGTCCTCCCGGCCGACATCGCTTTTCGCTCTCCTCGTGTGTCGAATTATAATGAAGAAACTTCGGATGCTACTCGAGAAGATGAGCTTGTCGCGCTAGAGGAAACCCGCCCGCAATGTTTTGCACGCGGAATGCTAAATACCTTGAGGGCGTTCGAAGATATTACAATCGCAATGTACGTGGAAGAGCCTTTGCGGTTGGCGACACGGTCCTTCGAAGGAAGCGTAAAGAGCGCACACAAGCTGGGATCTCATTGGGAAGGCCCTTTCAAAGTTAAAGAGGTTACCCGGCCGGGAGCATACCGGTTGATGACCATGGAAGATGTCGACGTCCCCAACTCCCGGAACATTGAGCACTGCGGCGATTTTTCCGTAATCTCGGGGACTCGTAAGCCGCCTTGTATCGTTTCTTACTTTTTCTTTGCCGCATATTAATAAAGTTTATTGGAGTATGATGACATGGTTATATTTTCTTTCTACCAACATAATAATTTATTTCCATGCTCGACTACACTCTTAAGTCTTTGGACCCCCTAGAGCCGTCTCTCGTACTTGGTCGTTTCGCGGTATGTGTGGACCGGTGTACTCCCCGCATAGATCGACGGCGGGCAGATGACTCCCTTACCGTAGTCGAACAGCCCAATAGCTTGCCCGAGCATCAGCGTCTCCTCGCTCGCGGCTATACCTCAGGTAAAACCCGTGTGTTTTGTCCTTCGCTCGTTCGCTTAACGTCTCGTTAGCCGTCTCGCGCATCCCTAACCGCTCAATCTACTAGCCGGGCATACCCCTGCTAGACTATCGCCGTAAACCGATGACAAGGCGCCACGCTGGCACCCGCCGCGGCCCTAGGAGGCGATGTGGCAGGCCGAGGTGCCGCATGCAATGGCGCCTCGGCGCGCCCCTTGTGGCGCCGTTGGCAAAAAGGCGCCACAAGGCTGCATAGAGCGGCGCGCGACCGCTCCTCCCCCCAACCTCACTCTCCTCTGTTTTTGGCCGCGGGGAGGGAGGAGGCGACGGGGAGGGGCGACGGCGCCGCCCCATTTTGGCCGGCCGGCGGTCTCCCTCCGAATCCTCCTCCATCCTTTGATCCGGTGAAGGTATTGCTCCTCTCTTCCTTCATTTTCATGGTGGATTGATGGTGGGTTTAGTTTCATATTTGTTTAGTTGCTTGCTTTCCGGTGAAGGTATTGCTCCTCTCTTCTACCGTTGCTCGGGCTCAGCTACCGATACCAGGCCATGGCAACATGTTATTAGTTGCATGCTACCATAACTGAAGGCGTATCGAAAAAAGAAACCCGACAAGCTCCTCCTCCTAGTCCTAGATAGGTACCGATGCGGATGTCGCCCAATGGCTCCATGCATGATACGTCGCTAAACGGTTGGTGATCGTGTATATAAACAAGACTATGGTTGGCGGATGTACGTAAACGATGAGATCGTGCGAGCAAAGAATGAAGCGAGCGCGATCGGGATTAGAAATAGAGCTCTCTCTCGGTCTCGAGGTCTCAACGGTGAGCGGTCGCCCGTCCGTCGCTGTTGACTCGGGTGGGTGTACAAAATGTCCGCCAAAAGCACGACGAGTCAGTGGTAATACGAGGACTTGGACGCTGCCTACAAAGAATAGAACTCGAATAGATGCTATGCTGCTCGGCATCGCTTGAGATTTTTTTTGAGCATATCGGCTTGAGATTGTTGAGCGATTACGTTGAGCGATTCTACGAAGCCACGACAAAGCATTGCACTGAAACTTCTTCACATGTCGGACGACCCGGCGGTCTCCTCTTCCTTCATTTTCATGGTCTGTAAAATGGGGATGGAGGAGGATTCGGAGGGGAGACCGCTGGAGCAAAGGATGGAGGTGGATTCGGAGGGGAGACCGCCGGCCGGCCAAAATGGGGCGGCGTCGTTGCCCCCCCGTCGCCTTCCTCCCCTGCTGCGGCCAAAACAGAGGGGAGAGTGAGGTTGGGGAGGAGCGGTCGCTGCGCAAGGCTGTATGCAGCCTTGTGGCGCCTTTGCCAACGGCGCCACAGGGGGCGCTGAGGCGCCATTGCATGCGGCGTCTCGGGCCGCGGCGGGTGCCGGCGTGGCGGCCTTGAGGCGCCGCCATACATGGCACCTCACAATGCATTTGTGGCGCCTTTGCCAAAGGCGCAACTAAATGTGCTAGTTACGAAAAAAAAAAATTAACCCGTGTTAATCCTGTAATTAGTTTTAAAAAACTATCAAATTAGCAAAAAGATTCACAGTATTCGGTGAAGCGGACAAGATTCACATCCCAAATTTACCCCCGAGGACTCTACGCTGCACAGTAATTCAATGAACATCAGCGTTGCACGAATCTTGGTGTGTTGGTGTGAATGTGCGGCCAGGATAACCCTGCCGCACGCACACACAAACGGTTTCATTCAACCCGTCCTGACTCTGCTGAAAACAAAAAGGAGCTGATTTGTGACTTAAGCAACAAAACTCTTTTAGAAGAGAATTCCAAGTCAAGCTTGAGTTTTTGTATACCTAACATTTAATTCTTGCCCAGTTCTTGTTCCAAGGAACTGTTAATATAACTACATGAAAACCTAATACTAAATTTCCATTTAAGCATCATTTCCAACCTGAGAACACAGGTGTGTCATGGCAAACCGTTGTCACATTGGCAGCCTTCTGCACTACAACAGGCACCGTTGACGGAAGCCAGCTTTCACTCGCTACATAACCATCAGCCTTTCCAGAATTGGTGACCGGTAAATCTTGGGAGAGATAATACAAGTTCCGACCACCATAGAGCTCAGACGTTGTGTCATCCTCAACGCCATAGCCAGTGGCTGCAAGATTGCCGTCCACTAGTGTGGCAACAGGCATGGCATAGCCACTACCCATGGCTCCGTGGTAACTAGCGCCCCCATCATACAACAATGAATTAGTATCAACTGACAAGGATCGAACATCGACCCCATGTACCACATCCCGAGCGTGTGATGGCTGGAAAAAATTGTGGGTTCCAGCAGAGGCAGGTATGTGCTGTAGATGGTGTAGATTGTGTGCTGCCGAAACAACCGCACCATCCAGCTCTTGCTTGCACCACAGCCTGGAGTGGCCTGCTTGGCCTCTGCTATATTGCAAGGGAATTGGCACCATTGCAGCCGACGACCAGCCACTGTAATGCTCAGGACCATAGCTGCCAATGCCATCCGTGAGCAGGTTTGTAGCAGTCATAGATCCGGCAGCCTCAGCACAGTGGCCGTTCACACCTATGTCAGATTGATCGGTTCCATCCTTTGGGCGCTTCGTGGTGCTACCAACTGGCAGGGAGCTGCTCTCGATAATGCTCTTGACGTCGTACCGGCTCATGTCAAAGTTTGTGACAGCATTGAGGCCTCGGAATTTGATTGCAGCAATGTCATAAGCCTCTGCGGCTTCTTCCTGGGTACCTACATATATATAAATTAAGGTCAGCCACATGACACGTGATATTATATTCAAGATGGAATTGAAGAATTCAAGGCTTTCCGCCAGCATAAGCTTTAGGCTTTTTTTTGTTCTTGCTTCCATTTCCCATGGCCAAAAAGAGAGCAGTGCATTAAAATATTGGTTGTGACTTACTAAATGTGCCTAAATACAGATCCTTGTTTCCTGCCACTCTTCCTATTCTTGCTTGCCACCTTCCATGCTGGTGGTGCCTGTTTCACAAGTTCGCTTGACAGTCAGAGAAAACATGTCAACTTGTCAAGGACCGAAGAAGGTCAAAGTTAAGAGTGGTGAAAGAAGTACAACTATTGAGAAATAGAAGTAACACAGATAATGCAAGTGCAAATTCAAATAATGCTCCAAATACAACAGCTCAGATGATAATAAGAAATGATAATAATTTAAACCTGGTAACCCCTCGGTACATTGATGCACCACGAGAAAATCCACTGCTTTTCCTGTATAACAACATATTATGTCTGTCCGTTTGCAAATGAGTAGATTTCTAGTTCATAAATACATGAAAACTAACATGAAATCTTAATTTTGGCCACGTGCCTTCTAAGCGATGCAACATATTCTTGCCGGGACATATGCTTCATCTCCTCCAGTTCTTGTTCATAGTTGCTCATCTAAGCATGAAAAGGAAATCATATGATATCCAAAATATGCAGTAAAGAAAAAGCTATAATTCTAGAGAAGTAAACAGAGAATATAAGTAAATACTGGAAAATTTGTAGTTGTTGTAGTGCCCCAATACTTGAGAGCAGCTAAATCGTAAGCCCTGGCAGCTTTCTCTTCTTTATCATATCCACCTTGAATGCAAGAACCCATATTTAGATACAGTTAACATGAATAGATATACTATTGATTGCAATTCGACATAAATATTTCTTACCTAGATATACTGAATTAAAGGAGTCCAAGGAGATTACCAATGTGGAAAAAAAACTAGGTCAGCTAAGGAAAATGAAAATCTTCATAAAACAATATATGGATATATGATGGAACGTACAAATTTATTTTAAATGTTTTACCTTGTCTGCCTTTGCGAGTCTGACCTTCTCTTCTGCAGCTATTATCCCAAAGATGGGCTTCATACCTTCCTGTCCATCTATGCCTATTGAGAACAAAACAAACAAAAACTGATGTAAAAGTAATCTGCAGAAAAGATGAAGAAATACAATGTTGAAAAATATATAGAGATGTCATTACTATAGATTTATTAGTGTCCTGATAAAGAAACCAGCAAGAAGTGGTGATTGGAAAGAATAACAATCACAACTACTTACAATACAGTTTTTACCATAAGCAACTTGTGATTTAGTCAGTAGTAAAATCAAGAAGGGATTCTCAACATAATGATTTTTATGCAACGATTCATGGTAATAAACAATTTTAGCAATAAAAAATTGATTTGATCGATCTAGTCTTACTGAAACAGGAAGAACACGAAGTAAAATACATATCGTGACACTTTGTACGTATGATCAGTGAAGGATAGATACAATAATCTAGCAAAATAAAAACGTCATGGCTGCATCAAAATAAGACTGGATGAATCAGAAGGAGAAGCACAGGCTTCGGTGCGTCCAAAACTAGGAGGAACGTGTGTTTTGGAACAGCACAAGAACTGTTTATAAGATTATTAAAGTTAGCAACAAGCTAGAGTAGAGTTGATGTGCTATAATAATTTATAAAAGCAAGTATTCCTTCGAAAATATAACACATGCATCAAGACAGAAATCACAAAGCAAAGAGGTACAGCAACTAGACAGAAAATGTAACAATAACAAAATCCAAAGCAGAAGAAACAATCTATTGGTGATGAGAAGGGAAAAGGGAATTTGTCAATCCGATCGGAAAGAAGCTAGAATCGCCACAAGGAATCAAAGCAAAGAGGTCAACAACTGTATCACATGCATCTAGACAGAAATCACAAACATCAATAATACCATTCTAATAGAACTTTGTATGGATGAGAAATAAAATCAAGAACGAACTTTGTGACGCCGCGATAAATGGACGTCCGCTGCCCGAATGTGTCCGCCGAGGCCTTCCTCTGCTGCGCAGTGTCCACCAAAGCGGTGCCACCGTTCTCCCCTCTGTCGACCACCTTCCTGCTTCTTCCCTCAGGCGATGTCACCGCCGTCGTAGCCAACGCCATGGAGTCGACGACACCCGCAGGTGGAGGCGCCGGCTGGCTGCGCATCCAGTTCTTGATCATGGACAGCCCGATAGAGCTTGCGCCGCCGCTCCTGGCGAACGGCCTAGCGACCACCGGAGCCGTCGGCTCCTGCAAACCGAGGAAGTCTTCCAGCTTCGGTGGCTCGGCATCATCAGCCTCGGCTTGGGTGCGCAGCGGGTGCAGGACGGCGTCGGCGGCGCCGGAGACCGAGGCGAAGCCCAGCCAGTTGTTTGTGGTGGAAGAACCCATCTTGGAACGCAATAGCACTACTGCTGATCCTAGGGAAGAGAGATAGGAGAGGGGGTGGCTGTTGTCGTCTTTATGGACTGCAGCAAGCCCTAGATAGACTCTTCCCGTCTAGTCTTGCATCCTAGGGTCACGCTGTAGAGAGAGAGAGAGGGGAAGCGAAAGGCTAGGGATTGCGAATTAATAAATGTGCTTTGGTGCGTGCTTAGAGCATGGCTAATAGTAGAGCCAAGTGCTCGGCTATAAGTCAAGTATTAAGAGTCAAGCTATACAACAATTAGTCTCTTAGTTGGCTGTAAAGTTTTTTTATTATTATTTGTTTCCCTTCTCTTTCCTATTCCTCCTCACATCCATATCTATTGGGACCCACTAATACCTATGCATCCGTGCCCAGCTTGGTGCTAGAACAAGAGCCAAGCTCTCTTCTCTCTCTTCACTTCTCCCCTCCACGTCATCAAAATTGCTGACTAGGTTGGCTTATAGCCCATTATTGTACCTGCCCTTAGCGGGCGCCTTGGGGTTGTCACTAGAGAGAGAAAGAGCGGTGAGGAGTCAGAACTCGAGGAGTGAGACTAGTCGCTCTCTCTCTCTCTCTTCATGGGAAGACGCGACGACGTGAGTGAGCATGCGTATGAACGGGACGCACGTACGAGCGGGCGTGTGTAATTATGACGCGCTGCTTCGATTAGATTGCACTGCATGCGTGCTTTGACCGGGCGTAACAACAGGATACGGTTAATCTGCCAGTTAACCGCGCGAGTTAATTACCAGTGGCTCTCTCGATCGGCCGGGTTTAGGTTACCTGCTTTCCGTGGCCAAAGGCTGCGATCCTCGGGGCCCCGGTTGGCCGGCGCGCAGTCCGCGCGGCGTGCACCTGGCTGCCACCGCTCCCGCCGGCGTATGAGCGAGCAGCGTCCAAAAGATGCGGTGGCGCAATCCACTTTGGCTTTTGTTCGGAATTTCCTACTGTACCTCGTTTTTTTCTGGCCTGTTCGCTGCGGCTGCGGGATCTCTAGATCATCACGTAACAGTATTTGATGCCAAGAAAAGAGCTGTAGGCAGCTGCACGGCTGCAGGTCGCAGCTTAAAGCCGCAAATATAGACAATGTTTGGTTTTTCTTCCTCGGTCGTACACATGCCTCGTGCACGTCTCTTTTTTAATAACGGAATTACATTCCGGCCTCAGCGGCAACACACACAGCCAAAACCTCTGCGTGACCACACACAGCCAAACTTATTACAGAAATCTAAGAATAAAAAGAAACTTTAGTACATTAAGATATGTATACTAAAGATCAACTGGCATCCATAGCGTCGAAGAATTGAACCCATGGACACCCCACCTCAGCGCGCCTGTTGAGAAGGCAAAGTGGTATGTCGCCTTCCAGACACCCCCCACTGCAGCTAGCAAACCGGCCCACGCTTGATCCAAAAACAATGTGGATCAGATATGACAATGGATCTGTCGCCGACTCGATGTGTTACCGGGTTGCTAGGGTGCATCGCGACGTTGAATGGTCGCCATTGGAAAAGCACCTATCCCTGACGAAAGAAAGGTCGTTCCTCACTCTGTTAGAATGTGTGAGCAACGGCCGCCGTCGTCGTGTCAGCGAAGATGGGAAGTCGCCACTGAATCTGCGACCCCATCCTCTCCTCTTCGACGTCCACCTTGGGCACTTCCGCCTGGATCCGGCCGTCGACCTCTTGAATTTCGATGGGCTTCGAATCCAACGAAGAGGCGCCATCTCCAATGGAGGAACGCTGGCGCCGGAGGTCGTGAGCGGTAGGGGAGGCCCTGTCCTCGCCGGTAGGAATCGGCCAGGGCACGTCGGCACGCCCCTGCCCTAGGAGTGTCGGATCCGGCTATCAGCCCCGGAACCGCCACACCAACCCGACGCCGTCACCTCTGTCCACCATGGCCACCAGCCGCGGATGGCACACCCGGGCATTGGATCCGCCCCGAGCAGCCCAGGCCGACGCTGCTGCCGCACCATGGAGGGTGGAGAACGGGGAGAAGTGCGCGCCTCCATCTCCACCAGCGCCGGATGGGCTTCTGGCCGGCATGGCCACGGTCGCAGTTATCGCCCTCGTCGAGCCTCACATAGCCGCCAGGTCCGGCCCCAGACGCACGCAGTAGCCCGTCACCGGTGGAGGCCGCATCAGGGGGCGCGGATCCGCAAAGACCTGCCGCATCGTGGGCGGGACGAAGTCGACCCTTAGCCTACGTAAATCATTTTAACGAGTCTTTTTTTATCTCACGTTTAAAGTTTAACAAAGTACTCTTGTGGTTGCAAACCACCGCCATGGAGGGGAGTAGATAGTTTAAAATATTGTTATTAAGTTTCTCAAATAAGGTTATTAGCCCATTAGACCATATAAGCATATTCAATTGGTCTAAAGTCAAGTATAACTAACTAAAATCATAGCATTGATCGGAACACGGCCTAATAGAGATGATAGTTTTATGAAGCCTATCACAACCCAACAAGAGATGGCCCAATGAGCCCTAGGGAGGTCACATGACCCCAAAGAGGGCTGCGCGCGTGCCCGAGGAAGGCGGCAGCCTTTGCCGCCCGCCACCGCGATCATCTCTCGTCGAGTCATATTAAGAAAAATAAGTATTTAGAAAATAAAGAGATTGAGTTTTATTAGAAAAAGTAATCGAGTTTGTTTAGGAAAGGGGAATTCCAATATATAAGAAAACCTCTAGGAGTTTGCTTGAGTCACAAGTCCACTAGGGACTATAAATCTTTGGGAGATGTAATCTTTTGGGATAAGCAACAAAGAGAATTATCTTCTCCCACTCCCTCTCTGCGCCTCCTGCATCCCTTTCTCCACCGCTACGCCCTCTCCCTCCCCCTCACGCTGGCGCCAAGCCCAAGTCGCTTCCGCCCTGGCCCCTACCTCGGCATGACCCTGACACGTGGTATTTAGAGACCAATCGATCCCTCAGCCTTCACCAACTCCATGGCTTCGAGATGTAAGAGCTCATCCGCTCCTTCGGCGACTTCCTCCATGACAGTGGCTCACCTCCATCGAAGATCATCTTCAATGCATCGAGAACACCCACGGCTCCACCAACACCACCCCGACACCCCCGCCTATGATCAGCACTATCAACGTCACAGCAATGATTGCCAACAATGTCCACGTCCCCACGGTCAACCTCAACCCGACATCGCCATAGATCGTGTCCTCGCTATCAACAACCATGCTACAAAAACGCAACAAGTCATGAACACTGCCGGCCATACTCATCTACAACACCTACTAGAGGTACCTCAATCATCCGCAATGGCGGAGATCATGACCAAGGTAGCTACATATTTATTTGATGTGAACCCGCTAGGGTTTGTTCCCAATCTTTCGATGAGAGGTGTACGATAAGTCGATTGGTGGATGGAGACGACATTCACGGCCCGACTACATTCTACCAAGACTGTGCCTTAGCAACCGATACACCACCTCCAATGGTTGTCACAATCTTGTGGAGCGCAACACCCGACCACTAGGGCACCTGTCTTGCAAGCAATCAAGAAACCAGCAAGAGATAAAGTATAACAAGCACTCAATTGCAAGATAGAATTGAAGAACACAAACTAAATTAATGATATGTGGGGTTCCGTTAACAATCAGATGGGCGGTTGATACAACACGCGCGCTAAAAGGCAGTAGCAGTGGCTAACTCGACGTAAACAAAACCCAATCTGTTCTTGGAGGCAGCCAAGGGGTATATAACGTGGGGAGGGCGACCACAAGGGTGCTGGGGTCATTGCGGCTCGCTTCCCATAAGATATGGACGTGATATTTGGATCCATATGAAAGTATACTAAAAGTATACTTGATAAGCTTTCCATACTTGTCTTGAACCGCCCAAATCCTACTCCGTATGTGTCGGCGTTTCGAGGAACGGTGGGTGCCTCGGGTGCCGGCAATAAAGAATTTATAAGCCGTGTGCCCCCTCCCTCAATGGCGTAGCGCAAGATGGACACGGGACGCAGCGGTTTATCCTGGTTCAGGCCAACGGGGCCCTACGTCCAGCGGGGTGTGTCCTGCTCGTGTTACCTCGCGCTCAAAGGTGAGCTGCGGTAGGGGGTTTCTGAGGCGGCCGCGGGGGAGAGACGCGGGTCTCAAGCCCCACGATCGTGGTTATGGTGGTGGTGGTGTGCGGTTTCCTCCGTGTGAACCGGAGTTGAGTTGAGAAAAAATTGAATCCCCCCTAATGGGGCATTACTCCCCCCTTTTATAGGAGAAGGAGAGAGATAATGTTTATACAGGTGGACGCCTAGGTGGCTAATTCCCGAGGCTGCACCGGTTGCATGTGCGCTGCCGAGGGGTTGGCTGGCTTGGATGTTGCTTGACGAAGACACGCGTCCGGATCCGATGGTGGACGTGCCGTCCTCTGGCGCGGCCCCGAGGGTCCTGTGAGGCGTCCCTCACAATCCGCATGGCGAGGGCCGGTCCCAGAGGTCGCTGGCTATGCGTGTCAAGTGCCCGAGGGTCTGGCCCAACGTGGCGTTTTGACGGTGCTCTGGGAAATGAACAGTGTCATCCTGGTTTCCCGTGCCGGGTGGCGTAACACGTTACTGGTTCAGCTTTGCGTCCCATCAGTCGGATTGGGGAGACGATTCGGCAGTTCGATTTGACTGGGCGTAATCGATGGCACTGGCGCCTCGCCTGCCGTGCAATCGCATTGAATGCGGCGGTTTCCCTTCCTCCGGACGGAACCTCCCACGCCCGAGGGTCGGCGACCCTAGACGGGCTAGTTGGGCTGCCTCACCCGAGGATGGAGAGCTGGTCTCCCTCGGGCGAGGCGGAGTTTTTGCGCCCGAGGGTGGTGAGCTAGGCCGCCCTCGGACGAAGCGGAGATTTCTCCCGGGGCTGGTGAGCTAGGCCAGCCTCGGACGAAACGGAGATGTGTGGTCGAGTCCGAGCCATGATTTAGCTGCTGTCGACGTGGAACGTCATGGTTCGTTGTTTTGTAGAGGTCCTTGACCTTGTCCTTCGTGAGCGTAATAAGCTCTTTTGCGTCGTGATGACTCCATTTGGGCCGCTTTGTGGGCCGTCAGGTGGGCCGATTTCGTCGTCATGTGGCGTCGTGGCCAATGGCTCGTCCATCGTCCGTCGGGCCGTCCCTCCGTGCGGGATGATAGCGGGCTAGGGTTTTCTTGGGTCTTGGCAGGCCGGCAGATTCTCATAGTTTGGAGAATGTCTCGGGGCCCAATATTTAGGTCCCCGACAGTAGCCCCCGAGCCCCCGAGCGAGTGTGGACTTGCCCGGGGGTTCTGCCGTTCCCGTCGCCTTGTTGTTTCTCAGGGTGGTTCGTCTACAAGGGGTGTGGTGGCAGCGCACCCGTTGGGTGTAGCCCCCGAGGCCTCGAATGGAATGGCGGATTCCTTCGAGGTCTTTTATATCTCGCACGCTGGCAAGACTGAAACAGCTCTTAAATAGCGCTTATTTGTGCGGAGTCTGTTCATTTTTGCGTGGGCAGCCCGAGGCCCGCGCTTATGTGCGCAAGGTCGACCCAGGCCTCCTCGACTTTGATTATACGCTCCTCTGTCGCCCTCCTGAAAGGGAGGAGGAGGGGAGACACGTCACAATGCCCTGTAAGCCGAATGTGTCATGCTCCGGTGAGCGTTGTAGCGGGTCTGTTTAAGCGGGGTGCCCGTGCCCTTGCCGGAGCAAGGGTCGGCTATGTGATCCAGGATTCACCCCATGAGAACCTGCGGACCGCTTAGCAGATCCCGGGGTTTGGGCGGACCAACCCCCGAGGGCCTGTGGGCCTCCCACGGATGGGACATCTCTATAAGCAGCACCCGCGGGCCTTAAACACATTCAGGAAATCCAGAGCCCCAGGGGGCCCGGGTATAGCTGGTTGTGCATTTCCCTCGTCCCCGGCTCGGGTTATCCCGAGGCGGCGTAGAAAACCCCTGTGGGGACCGGCAACCTCTGGGCGTAGGGTGTGTCAGCCCGAGGCTCGTTTGGTTTCCGCCGGGGGCCGGGAACCGTCAACGGACTGACTTTTTTGCCCCTCAGGGTCGGGCGCCTGCTGGATATGGGTGGCCGGACGGTTTTACCCCCTGACTGGAAGACGAGGCGTCTAGTCGCCACGCGCTGAGGTGGCGCGATCGCAGCGAGCGATGGGACGCGCCTTACGTCTTCTTGTCGGGCGGAGACCAGGGGTTCCGTCAAGGTGCATTAATGCACCTGACGGTTCCACCGCGCGGCTTGGCCGTTGGATGAGCGGTTCTCGCTCCATCATGGGCCGTCCATTCCAGGAGTCGGTTCGATTGCCCAGGCCGGCGGTTTGCCTTCCCTTCCCTATAAATGTGGGGGTCGCCGCGCGGCGGCGGATAGTTGCTCCCTTGCGCTTCGCCATCGCCTTCTTGCCTTCTTGCTGCAGCAATCAGGAGATAGAGAGATAGTGTGGGAGAGATTAAGGGTGAGATTCACTTGCCTCGTGCTCGTGTGATCGGGGTTGCTAGCGGTTGCCACCCTTCGCCTCCCTTTTACCCATGGCGCAGTCGGGTAGCGGTGACGGCGTGAGGGAGGTGCTTGATGCCGAGCCGTGGCCGAGGTCGACAGCGACGGAGGAGAAACTCCAGCGTCTCGTCGATGAAGGGCTTCTTCGTCCCCGCACCGATGAAGCGCGGCCGGAGTGGATTGCTCCGGATTGGACCGAGGAGGAGCCTAACCCCTCGATGGCTACGTGGTGAGCTTGATGGATCTTCACCGGCGCGGCGGTATGCCGGCAGGCCGGTTCATCGGGCGATCCTCCACTACTATGAAATCGAGCTTCATCATCTGCCCCGAACTCGATCTCCCGGGCTGCCATCTTCGTCACCCTTTGTGAGGGATTCCTGGGGATCGAGCCGCATTGGGACCTCTGGTTGTGGTTCTTCAAGGCGGACCTTACCACCGCCTCGGTCGCGCAGGGCCAACCACGGAGGGCGCTGCGCGTTGGAGGCTGTGCGCTCCAGGTACGCTCGGAGCAGACGAGGCCGAACCGAGCTGATGGGTACATCATCTCCAAGCTCACCTCCTCCAACAAGGGGTGGCAAGATCGGTGGTTCTACCTCCGCAACGAGCGAAGAACGCGCTTCCGTGTACACCGGCGTGTCCTCAAGCATCGCCCGCGAAGTGGAACTGGGGTCCCCCTCGGAGGATCATCATCGGTTGGAGGGCCTAAAGGCGCGGCGGTCTGCGGCTCCGGGGAAGGGCGTGAATGCTGCTGCCGTGGTTGCCGCTTTCCATCGGCGTCGGGTGTTGCCGTTGATGGCTCGCCCTTTGCTCATGTGCCGGATGACCCCGAGGCCGCCGGTCTTGGTGCGTGCGGATGTCGGGTATACGCTTTCCACCGATGGCCTGGCCAAGAGGGTGAGGGATGCGTTGGGGTCCAACACCCCGACACGTATCCCCGAGATCCCCATGCGCCCGACCGAGGGTATATCTCCCCGGTAAGTGCTTCTTGACCCGGTGTCCTTGCATTGCTTGTGCATTGTCGCCATGGCGAGTTCTCACTCTTTCTTCCGGCGGGCCGTCCCGGATTACCGCGACTCCCCTCCGCTGTGCCGGCATTGGATGCCGATCGCCGGGCGGCGAACCGTGTTTCGGAACGAGCTCAGCGGGCATTGGCGTTGAAGAAGGAGGAGAGGAAGAAGAGAACGTGGCTCGCGAGAAGCGTCGGGCGGCGGCGGAGGCGGGGCGAGTCACGACACCTCGACCACCGAAGAGGATGAGGATCCGGAGGATCAGTTCTGCGTGAACTCGTCCGATGACGACGTGGCGGCTCGGATAGACCCGAGCCATGGGGCTCCCGACCAAGTCGGGCTTTCGCGTTGAGCCCGAGCTCGAGCTGGGGGCGTCGGGGCTGACGGCTGGTGCGCCCGGGGGCTCTTCCGGCCGAGTCCTCGGGACCATTGGCGTCGGCCACGTGGGCACCTCGGCGTCGCAGGGTGAGGCCCGAGGAGAAGAGTCGACACCTCCTCTGTCGCGGGTACCGGCGCCGTGGCGCGGTTACGGGGACGGCGGCGACCCCCGTCCCGATCCGGCCCGCGTGGCGCACGAGCGTCGTGGGGAGACGGAGCGTGTCGTGTGCGGCGCCGAGATCGCAGCCATCCGAGCCTTGTCAACGCCGAGGGCGATCCCCCGGGCCGTGAGTTTCCTTTCGCCTTTCGCGATCTTGACCTTCTTACGGCATATGATTGCTTTTTGTCGATACGTTCTTGACTTCAGGAAGCGGGGGGGCCGCCTCGTTGGCTCTGCACCCCAAGAAGGCCTTGAAGGCTAGCGTTTCAGCCTCGGTGGGGCCCGATCCGGGGTCGTCCGGCCAAGATATCGTCTGCCCTCGTCCGAGTCCTCCCGTGGCCTTGACCCCCGAGGCCCGGTGGGGACGGACCCGAGCCGGGCTGCGAGGCCACCCCGAGGTGGTGCGGGCCCCTGGTGGCAATGGTGGGTCGGCCACTCGGCCGATGGTGGTCGATACGGAGGGGGCTCGGCTGTGGCCCCATGACGTCGGCGGTGCCGGAGCGACGGGCGCCATTCGAAGGGTCGTGGCGCCGCCGCCCACCCCGAGGAGTCGGGCCTTTGTCGGGAGTTCTCGCAAGAGGAGCTCTTCATGGCGGCGGAGACGCGCAAGTCCCCCGCGTGCCGACCTTCGCCGATCCGGGGGTTCACGAGGCGTACAACCCCGACTTCCCGTTACTCCACACGTGTCGGGTTCGAGGCAGCCCTTGGCGGCATCGTCTTCGGCCATGAGGGCGGTGCCGTGGTCCAGGCCCGAGGCCCCCCGGACTTTCTGAGTGCGGGTTCCCGAGGCTGCGGGAGTTGCGGTGGGGAGATGTATCTTCCGAGCCGACCCGCTCACGGCGGTCCGCCTTTGACCTTGGGTGGCACGCCCGGGGGCCCGGCCGCCACGGTGGTCGACGACCGCCCGAGGTCTGGAGTGGAGAACCCACGAGCGGATCCGTCGTGGGGCTGCCGGGGGCTTGGCGAGGATCGGGGACGTCATAACCGGCCCGACTTGCGAGGAGGTCGACGCGGTAAGTGTCTTGACGGTTATCCCCTGCCGCATGTCTTCTGTGCTTGTGTCTTGATGAGTAGTATCGTCGTTGCAGACTCTCCGTCGCTTCGCCCGGGGAAAGTCCGAGCTCCTTCGCCGGAACGTTTCGAGCCGGAACGCCCTTGGTCAAACTCGGGTAAAGTTGATCGAGGCCCGAGCGAGACCTCCCGGCTTGCTGCCCTTGCCGAGGAGAGGGAGTCCCAACGGCGGACCCCTGGAGGCCGAGGTTGTCAAGGCAGGTCCGAGGCCGACAAAGTGGCGGTGACATGGCTCGGATGAGCCATGATTTTGAAGAGGCTCGGATCCGGTCCCTCCGAGGTCTGAAGGAGGCCCATGACGGCGGGACCGGTCCCGGGAGGAGGCGACGGCAGGCGGAGATGTGCGATGCCTTGAACACTCGCGTGGCGAGTTGGTGTCCGAGGGCGAGACCCTCGGGAAGGAGAAGGAGGAGATCCGCAAGTCGCCGCGGATGAGCACGGCGTGATCTTTGGCCGGTGAAGTGCCAAGGTGCGTTTTCTTCCTTAGTGAGCTTTGCCTTGATCGTCTTGTCTTGCTAACTTTCGGTTTGAGCACCAATTTCGAAGCGGAGAAGGTCCGGACCGAGGCCGTGAACACCGCGACCACGCCGGGCGCAGGGGCTGGAGCGGAGGGAGCGTAAGTCGTATCGGGGCTGGAAGAGGCCTTGTCGGACTTCGTCCGCCGCTTTGGGGCGGACAACACGGGAGGTTGGCCCCTCGGACGCAGCCGCCTGAGCGCCGTGGGTGGCTACCTCAGGTCGAGCTCCGAACGCCTTCCGGTCCGGCGTGCGGACATGTATGGCGTTTCTGCTCTCACTTCCCGATGGAGTCAATGTCTTTGGACGGCGTTGCGAAAGGCTTCTTCCTTGGTTCCGACGGACGAGGAGGAAGTTGATCCCGCCGAGAGGGATCTTTGGCGACGCCGCCAAGACTCGGGCGTTATGCGACCGTGGGCGGCGCTGCGACGGTTGGCCTCCCGCTTCGAGGATGAAGTGTGTCCCCGTACTCCCCATAGAGTCAACCTATGAGGCGGACACGGAGATGGTGGGCGCCCGGTCCGAGGATCTTGGCCGGCGGGTCGACGCCTCCCTCGGGAAGCCGGTTGTCGAGGGTGTTGCTCGCGTCGAAGCTTCCTCGTCGCCTGCCGTGAGGCGCAAGTGGATGAAGCCCATCCTGCACCACGACCTCTCCTTGTATGGAAAAATTGGAGCTTGTGAGATGGATGTATATAAACAATGGCGCCGCCCGAGGTCTATGGCCTTGGCGGGTGCATTTATGTTCATGTTGCGTTTCTCGAATTTGTTCGTTTATTGTGGGGGCGGGTCGCTTGCTTTCTCCAGTCTCGCGAAAATGGTAACCGTGGACGCCACTGGGGAGTCCATACGGATGCCACTAGGGCGGTCCGTTTGCCTCGGTTACCTTGCTTTGGATTTGTGCGTGGCGACCGCCGCAACTTAAGCGATTGTTTAGAGAATGCGCAAGAAAACTTTTCTTTTGAAAAAAAAGTTTTTGAAAAAGGAAGGGAGGGGATCTCCCGAGGGGGGGTCCTCAGGGGGTCCCCATGTAGCCCCGAGGGGAGTTTTAGTCTTGTCTTTGGACGAGGCTAAGACTCCCTTAAGGTTTACACGAGAAGCACTTTTTCGTAAAAAGATGTAGATCTTTTATTGAGTGAAAAAAACAACGATGTTTGACTTCTAGTGCGGAATTTAAGGGTAGAAGCGGCGTAGGCTGTTCTATGTTCGAGGCGTTGGAGTAGACTTCGCCTTTCTCGTTTTTCAGTTTGTAGGTCCCGGGCCTTAATATTTCGGCGACAAAATAAGGCCCTTCGAGTGGTGGCGTGAGTTTGTGGCGCCCTTTGTTGTCTGTCTTCAGCTGAGCACGGGGTCGTTGATTTGGAACTCGAGGCTTGGCCGCTTGGCGTGATACTTGCGCAAAAGCTTGTTGGTATCTTCTTTGAGTGCGGGGGCGCAGCGTCTCGGGCTTCATCAACTTGGTCGATGGAGTCTTGCCTCGCCTCTTTGGTTGCCTTGCTCGGTGTAGGCTCGCGGCCTTGGGGACCCATATTCAATGTACGTGGGCAAGATCGCCTCGGCCCCATAGACTAGAAAGAATGGGGTGAACCCCGTGGCTCGGCTTTTCGTTGTTCGAAGGCTCCATAGAACCGATGGCAGCTCTTGGTACCACCTTTTCCCGTATTGGTTCAGGTGATTGAAGATCCTCTTGAGCCCTTGCGGGGATCATGCCGTTGGCACGCTCCACTTGACCGTTGGTCTTCGGGTGTGCTACGGCCGGTATCCACTCGGATGCCATAGTCGTCGCAAAAAGTCGAGGAACTTCTTGCCCGCAGTTGGTTCCGTTGTCCGTGATGATGGAGTTCGGGACTCGAAGCGGGGAGATGATATCCGTGAAGAATTTCGCCGTTTCCCCTGTGTGAGGGTTCACCACGGGTCGAGCTTCGATCCATTTGGAGAACTTGTCAACGGCGACTAGGACGTGAGTGTGTCCTCGGGCGCCCTTTTCAGGGGCCCAATCATGTCGAGTCCCCACTTCGCAAATGGCCACGTAAGAGGTATGGTTTGCAGTGCTTGAGCTGGGAGGTGCGTCTGCGCGCGTAGAATTGGCATTCTTTGCAGGTACGCACGACTTGGTTCGCGTCTCGCACCGCCGGGGCCCGTAGAAGCCTTGCACGAAGACTTTACCGACTAGAGTCCTCGGGCGGCGTGATGGCCACACTCCCTCGGTGAGAGTGTCCTCGAGCAGTTCTTGGCCTTATTTAGGGTATGCATCGCATGTATACTCCCGAGGCTCCTCTCTTTTGTAGAGTTCCCCTTTCTCTCAATCGGTGTGAAGGATTTCGCCCTTCGGGCTAACCGGCGAGCCTCGGTCTTATCCTTGGGTAGCTCTCCTCGGGTGAGGTACTCCATCGGCCGGTTTTTCTCGGTCGGGGGACCGGGTCGGCCGCCATTGCTTCGAGGTGCGGCTTGCTGTGTGCCGCCCTCGTGAGCCCCGAGGGTACCTCCGAGGGGGGTGTATTTGACCGAGGGTTTATCGAGGTCTCGGGTGAGGGCGTTCGGGGGGGCGGTACCTCGGGTTCTTGCTGCGACCTTGGCAGTTCATCCAGCGGCCTCGTTGTAGCGTCTCGGCGTATGCTTGTGTTCAAGCCCATGGAATTTTTCCTCCAATTTGCGCACTTCCCGACAATACGCCTCCATCTTCGGGTCGTGGCACGCCGAGGCCTTCATGACTTGGTCGATGACCAGCTGCGAATCCCCCGGTTTCCAACCGTCGGATTCCGAGATCGCCGCGATCCGAGACCGTTGACCGGCGCCTCGTATTCTGCGGCGTTGTTGGAGGCGAGGAAAATGCAGCCGGATGGCATACCTCGTGTGAATCGAGGGGTGAGATGAAGAGCAAACCAACCCCGCGCCTTTGCCTTCATCATGGATCCATCAAAGTACATGGTCCAGCACTCGGCTTGGATGGGCGGGGGGGTAGCGTGTGTCTGTCACTTTCGGCCACAAAGTCGGCCGGGACTTGAGACTTGATCGCCTTGCGAGGGCAGGAACGATAAAGTTTCGCCCATGAGCTCCACCGCCCACCGCCACTCTCCCCGTGGCCTCTCGGTTTTGGAGGATCTCCCGAGGGGGAACGAGGATACCACGGCAGCCGGGTGCGCAAGGAAGTAGTGGCGAAGTTTTCCTTCGTCGCCCGTACGATGGCGTACAATAGCTTCTGCATCTGCGAATACCTTGTCTTGGTGTCGGAAAGGACTTCACTGATGAAGTAAACAGGGCGTTGAACTGGCAACGTGTGTCCCTCTTCCCGACGCTCGACTACGACCACCGCGCTGACTACCTGGGTAGTGGCTGTGACGTATAAGAGCAGGGTTTCTCCTGGGTTTGGCGGTACTAGGACCGGTGGGTTTGTTAGGAGCTTCTTGAGGTCGCCGAGGGCCTCTTCGGCCTCGGGGGTCCAGGCAAAGCGCTCGGACTTGCGAAGGAGCCGGTAGAGGGGCGGGGCCCTTCTCCCGAGGCGTGAGATGAACTTGCTTAATGAAGCCAGGGCAGCCCATGACCTTACGTACTCCCTTGAGATCTTGGATCGGACCCATCTTGGTGATTGCGTCAACCTTGGTCGGGGTTTGCTCCGATGCCTCGTTGAGAGACGATAAAACCCAGCGGCATCCCTCGGGGGACCCGAATACGCATTTTTCGGGGTTGAGCTTGACTCCCTTCTTGTTTAGGGCGAAGGTTTCCCGAGGGTCGCCCACGAGGTCCGACGTTTTCTTGGATTTGACCACTATGTCGTCGGCGTAGGCCTCCACGATCCTTCCGATGAGTTCCCGAAGATGATTTGCATGCACCGCTGGTATGTTGCCCTGGCGTTCCTCGGCCGAAGGGCATGGTGAGGTAGCAATACATCCGAAGGGTGTTATGAGCAGTCGCGAGCTGGTCGGACTCTTTCATCTTGATTTGGTGATAACCGGAATACGCGTCAAGAAAGGACAATGTTTCACATCCCGCCGTGGAGTCGACAATTTGGTCGATTCGAGGCAAAGGAAAGGGAACTTTCGGACATGCTTTGTTGAGACTAGTGTAGTCCACACATCCGTCATTTCCCATTCTTTTTCTCTACTAATACGAGGATTAGCTAACCACTCGGGGTGGAATACTTTTTATGAATCCGGCCTCCGGTAGCTTGTGGATCTCCTCGCCGATGATTTTCGGCTTGGCGTCATCAAAGCGGCGCAGCTATTTGCATGGCGGCTTTGAGCCCGGCGGATGTCTAGGGAGTGCTCGGCGACATCCCTCGGTATGCCCGGCATGTCCGAGGGGTCCCCCGCAAACGTCTTGGCATTCGCGCAGAGGAAGTCGACGAGCACGGCTTCCTATTTCGGATCAAGTCGGCGATGGTCGGCGGCTTCTCCTTCGGGTTCTTGGGATCGAGTGGGATCTTCTTGGTGCCCGAGGAGGGCTCGAAGCTCCGGCGTGGCGCTTGGCCTCATGCTCGATCGTGATTTCGTCAAAGCTTCTCTTCGCATCGGCGATGAGTGCCTCGGCAATGGCGAGTGCCTCGGCATACTCCATGCTCTCCACGTCGCACTCGTATGCATGATGGTGTGAGGGGCCGGTCGTGATGACACCCGCCGGCCCCGGCATCTTAAGCTTGAGGTACGTGTAGTTCGGGACAGCCATGAACTTGGCGTAACAGGGCCGCCGAGGAGTGCGTGGTAAGTACCGCGGACCCCAAGGATCTCAAATGTGAGAGTCTCTTGCACGAAGTTCGAGGGTCACCGAAGCAAACCGGTAAGTCGATCGCCCGAGGGGGGCTTTAGGCTTTGCTTGCCGGGGACGGCGCCATTGAATGCCCGGCCCTCCAGGGCGGATCTTGGACTTGTCTACCTCGAGGAGGTCGAGGGTTTCTTCGTAGATGAGGTTGAGGCTGCTCCCTCCGTCCATAAGGACTTTGGTGAGCCAGTGTTGGCGATGATGGGATCCACCACCGGTGGATAAGCCCCGGGTTCGGAATGTCTTTGGGGGTGATCCGACTGGTCGAAGGTGATGGCCTGGTCCGACCACTTGCGCAGCCGGGGTTCTTTGGCTCCGTGGCATAGACCTCCCGGCGCTCCTTCTTGCGCTGTCGCACGGACATGTTCTTTGCCGCTGCCGCCGAAGATCATGAAGCGGTTATTCACCTTCGGGAACTCCTCGTTGCCCTTGGCGCCACCCTCGGGGAGCCTCTTCTTCTTCACCCTCGGGGATGGCCTTGAGCTTGGCGAAATGTTGGCGTACCCTCTTGCACTCCCCGAGGGTATGCTTGACCGGGTAGCTATGGTTCTAGCATGGCTTCTTGAGCATGTCATCGAAGGTTTCTTGTGGCGGGGTCGGGGGCCCTTGCGATCGACCGCAGCCACCATGTCTTCATCGTCCGCTTGGGCGGCGTGGCCCTGCCCTTGCGGCCCTTATCTTTCTTCTTTTTCTTCTTGCCCTCCCGAGGTTGCGATCCCTCGGGCTCCTCTTCCTTTGCGCTTTCCCTTTGCGAGCCACGATTGAGCGAGGGGGCCCCGAGCGACCTCCTCACCGTTGGCGAACTTGGTGGCGATGTCCATCGGCTCGTTTGCCTCGGTGGGAGTTCGGCGCCCGGCTTCTTCACGAGGTCTCGGCAAGTGGTGCCGGCCAAGAAGGCCCGATGGACGTCGAATCCGTCACATTAGGGAGCTCGGTCCATTTGCTTGGAGAAGCGCGGATGTAGTCGCGCGAGGGATTCATCGGTTTTTGTCGGCGGTTTCGGAGATCCCACGAGTTACCCGGGCGTAGGTATGTGCCCTGGAAGTTTCCGCGGAAGGTTCTCACCAAGTCCGCCCAGTTTGATATGAGGTTGGGTGGAAGGTGTTCCAGCCAAGCTTCGGCGGGACTTCGGAGGTACGGGGGCAAATTTGATTATCACTTTGTCATCGTGTGCCCTATGACTGGCATGCCCGGCCGATAGTCGTCCAGCCATACCTCGGGGACGGGTCTCTCCTGTGTACTTCTCGAGATGGCTCGGGGGCTGAAAGCAGCAGGGAGTGGTGCCCTCGATGTCCCTAGTGAAGGCTCCGAGGGCGGGGCGGATCGGGGAGTACCCTCGGTCCTCTCGACCGCCTGTGCGTTTCGTCCTGCTTGTCGTCCCGAGGCGAGCCACCTTCGTGGCGAGCCCGCTGCCGTTCGATCGTCCCTGAGGTCGGGCGCCTCGGTTGCGATCGCGGTGCGGGTCTTCTATGCGTTCCCAGCATCGGGCGGTTGCAATGGTTTGTCGTCGGCGCTCCGGACCGGCCTTGCCGGAAGCTTGGCTCTGATCCGGGTGGACGGAGCCCTGCCGACCGCCAGGGTTCCTCTCGCCGCCGTGGCGTCACGGCGATCCCCGGGAAGCGGAACTCTCTGCCTGTTGCACCGCCGCCTTGTCAAGGAGTTGGCGGGAGGCCTTCGTATGCGCCTACCCTCGGTAGTGGAGGGCTCGGGCATTTTCGTACCAACATGGCGACCGCCGCCCGTTGAGGCTGGCTCTGTTGAACGGGGTCGCTATGCCGGGGATTGGAGGCACTCCAGCGGTCCGCCGCGTCCGCCGCCATTATGAGCTTGAGGTGCCCTCGGGGCTTGCTCGGGCTGAGCCGCTCCCATTTGGATGTTTTGCTCCGATCGCCGGTCGGGCGATTCCGCCCGGATTCGTTCTGCAAATCGTAGCTGGGCGTTTTTGGTCGGCAGGTGCCGGCGCCGCTACCGGATGGGCCGGGGCGGAAGCCGCCCGGCGCTAGAGCTCGTCGTGGCGATGCGTCGCGTCGTCTTGGCTGAGACGCGTCGGTGGGCTGGCCATCTGCGGCGGGACCTCGATTGAAGCATTCCAGCGTGGGGTCATAGTACTCGTCTTCATCGTCGATTGCCGCGGTGCGCCGAAACGCCTGGAGAGGAGGTTTCGATTTTCCGGACGGTAGAGCGAGTCCCTCGACCCCGGGACGGGCCCGATTGAACCGGAGGAGGTGGTATGACGAGGTCGTCCCGCATCTGTGTGGAGGCGCGCTCCTCAGTGAATGTCAAGGGATAACGCTCCGTGGAACGACGGGTGGTCTGGCTCGTGCTCTCTGGCGAAGGCTTCCAGCGAGGTTTCACGCCGGCGATGATTCACGGGACTCCCTCCGGGATGTCGGAACGGAGGTGTTTTTCCGACGATTAGGGTTTCGGGGTACCCTCGCCACGAGTGGGTGGTGGGTAAGGTATTTCGGGGCCTAGGGTTCGGGGAGCCCTTACGCGGTCGGCGCCGGGGATACGTCGACGGATTCAGAATCCGTTGCTTGGACGCGCCTTGCGCGCTGATGGGTCCGCCTTGCCCGCCTTGCGCGGCGGCCGTGATGATGGGCTTGCCGCGGTGGCGATGCTGCCCTCCCTTCTACCGGTACGTCGGGTAGAAGGATCATCTCGTAGTTGTGGCCGAGCGCCACAAATGCCAGCGTTCCAAAGAACAGTGGTGTTCCGCGCGGGAGCTCGTGCTCCGGCGAGCAGGGTGGAAACGAAGGCGAAAACGCCATGAGGGCTGATGGAGATGCAGATTGCACACGGCGCCCCCTACCTGGCGCGCCAACTGTCGGCGTTTCGAGGAACGGTGGGTGCCTCGGGTGCCGGCAATAAAGAATTTATAAGCCGTGTGCCCCCTCCCTCAATGGCGTAGCGCAAGATGGACACGGGACGCAGCGGTTTATCCTGGTTCAGGCCAACGGGGCCCTACGTCCAGCGGGGGGTGTGTCCTGCTCGTGTTACCTCGCGCTCAAAGGTGAGCCTGCAGTAGGGGTTTACAGGCGGCCGCGGGGGGAGGCGTGGGTCTCAAGCCCCACGATCGTGGTTATGGTGGTGGTGGTGTGCGGTTTCCTCCTTGTGAACCGGAGTTGAGTTGAGAAAAAAAATTGAATCCCCCTTAATGGGGCATTACTCCCCTTTTATAGGAGAAGGAGAGAGATAATGTTTATACAGGTGGACGCCTAGGTGGCTAATTCCGAGGCTGCACCGGTTGCATGTCTTGTTGCCGAGGGGTTGGGCTGGCTTGGATGTTGCTTGACGAAGACAGCGTCCGGATCCGATGGTGGACGTGCCGCCCCTCTGGCGCCGCCCGAGGGTCTGTGAGGCGTCCCTCACAATCCGCATGGCGAGGGCGGTCCAGAGGTCGCCCGGCTATGCGTGTCAAGTGCCCGAGGGTGCGGCCCAGCGTGGCGTTTTGACGGTGCTGGGAAATGAACGGTGTCATCCTGGTTTCCCGTGCGGTGGCGTAACGCGTTCTTGGTTCCGACTTTGCGTCCCATCGGTCGGATTGGGGAGGCGATTCGGTGATTCGATTTGGACTGGGCGTAATCGATGGCGGGCGCCTCGCCTGCCGTGCAATCGCATTGAATGCGGCGGTTTCCCTTCCTCCGGACGGAACCTCCCACGCCCAGGGTCGGCGACCCTAGGCGGGCTAGTTGGGCTGCCTCACCCGAGGATGGAGAGCTGGTCTCCCTCGGGCGAGGCGGAGTTTTTTGCGCCCGAGGGGTGGTGAGCTAGGCCGCCCTCGGACGAAGCGGAGATTTCTCCGGGGCTGGTGAGCTAGGCCAGCCTCGGGCGAAAGCGGAGATGTGTGGTTGAGTCGAGCCATGATTTAGGCTTTGTCGGCGTGGAGCGTCATGGTTCGTTGTTTTGTAGAGGTCCTTGACCTTGTCCTTCGTGGCGTAATAAAAGCTCTTTTTGCGTCGTGATGACTCCATTTGGGCGCTTTGTGGGCCGTCCAGGTGGGCGATTTCGTCGTCATGTGAGCGTCGTGGCCAATGGCCTGGTCCATCGTCCGTCGGGCCGTCCCTCCGTCTGCGGGATGATAGCAGGCTAGGTTTTCTGGGTCTTAGCGCCCGGCAGATTCTCATAGTTTGGAGAATGTCTCGGGGCCCAATATTTAGGTCCCGACAAGTAGCCCGAGCCCCCGAGCGAAAGTGTGGACTCATAATTTATTGCTATGATCTAGGGGAAAAGAGTACCTACCCACGTGGATTCATAATTTTTCCTATTAGAGTGCTAGAATTGCTTGCTACCTTGAAGTGATAGACATACGTGTGCATGTTTGGAGATTAACTAGCAAAGGATGAAACCTCTAAAGAATCCTTAAAAACCCCCATTGTAAACATACCGGTTTTTTTGCATATTAAAAAACATATTTTATTTATTTATTTTGCCAAAACGTGCGTTGCATATAAATGTTAGGTCAACATATGTCAAACTCTTTTCCTTCTCTCCGCGATTTCAAAATTGTTTTGCAACGACTCCTTGTTATAGTGTTGACACCATGACAAAGGCGTTTTTAAATATTTATTTTTTTAAAGAAATTAAACAGGAGCAGATTCGAGCTTGTACTTAAATTCTACACGTAAAACGCACTTTTTCTATACTAGCAAAACATGTCCGTGTGTTGCACCAAGACGTATGTATAAGTCATTATTTTTTGTGCTCATGCCAAAAGCATGTCGTGCATAGATGCGATACGCATGAGTTTGACACATGACACTCTGTGTCTGTGTGTTCGAATGGTTAAAATTTATCATATGTAATTAGGTTATAGACGAGGCATGGAACTTGCATGATGTATTTTCACGTGCTGATAGATCAAAGACATACCTGATCGATCAGGGGTGTAATCGGCGAGGAATGAGTCGCACTGACCTTCACCAACCCGCCCAACCATCGCATCTACCTCCAAGCCACCCACAGACATGCTCCGGCTCGCCACAACCACCTTCTGGGCCCTAATCGCAGCTGCCTCTGGCTGGCCATGGTTGGCCACTGCCAGCTATGAAAGGCAATAGCCCGCCACTTGGCCTAGCTCCCTTCCCTCCACGCCTGGCCCATTCAAAGCATGGGTGGGGGAGAGAGACGGGCGAGTGATGACGTTTGATCTAAACGTTTGGTCCGTTGGATACGAGTAAGGAAAAATGGAGGGCATACTGAATCTAGATCTCTCGTTATGAATGATTAGTTTATTTTGGGTGCATTTGTTTGGTACACTTAGAAAAAGAAATAAACTTTTTTTTTAGCAGCAACTGTAGTGGACAGTTTATCGTGTAGCGGAAGTTTTTTTTAGATAAATTATATGTAATAGAGATTGAGACAGAGAGTAGAGATAGTGTTCCCTCGCATCCCTTACACCTTTGCAATGAAGCTATTGGTGGAACCGAGGTGAATCCAACTTTCAAGGCTTAGGCATCGCCAACTGTTATAGAATCCTGTTGGCTTCTGAAGTGAGAGAACAACCAGCTAGCGGCCTAGCGCTGTGAGAATCGCAAGTCTCGCAAATAATCCCAGATCTCTTTCAGCTCCCAGTCTACGTACCTGTGGCTGTGCTCTAGTATTTTCTCGTTTTCGGCCGAATAGACTGACGATTTGGTACTGACGTTGGGGACTCTTCATTTGTCAGGCTTTGTAAAGCCATGACAAAATCAGTGCTCTTTCAACAGAACTACAATGAACATGACAGACGTTGAAGCATTAGCAGCTTCGAGCAACATTTACCATGCAATGCGTTACACTAATAAATTGCTTCTGTTATGCTGTCCATCATATTATGTACTGTACTGGACCAGTTTCTTGTCATGGTTCCTTATGCCGCGAAGATGCTTCAGTCTTTGAACAGTTTGTGGTAGAACATAGCTGTTCCTTGATGCAGCTCACAAGGCCTGAGGTCTCGTTCGGCTCAATGGAGCGCCTTCTAAAGCTCTGTTTTTTTCCAAAGAAAACCACGGTGACCAGTAAGACAAGTGCCTCCCGATCGTTCACTAAAACTTGACACTTTGAAGATAAAATACATAAATGCAATATAAGAAAATTTACCGCTACCTCAGTAGGCCATAACTTATCACCAGATCTTCGCGGGATGATGTGGAAATGAGTCTGCATTAGTAACAGTTAATCACGACATGGGTTACTAAGTATTGCGTTAAGTTACTATCTCGTACACAAAGGAATTGCACTGTTTGTATCTCACGTCTTTTAAGGTTACCATATTCAGGATACAGTACTCACATGAAAAATTACTTGTCCTGCAGCTGCTCCATTGTTGACTACCAAGTTGAATGAATCTGTGCTCCAAGTTAACAATGTAAAAGTAATATACTAACATCAGAAAGTGCTAACAAAAGGGATAGTAGAAATACACTAGTCTTAAGAAACCAAAAGCTGAAGACTTATTGCAACTGCTTTCAATGTAAGCAAAAATGCAAAGTAATATAAGAATGAAGAGAAAAGGCAAGTTTGTTCATATACTTCGATCAATGCAGATCTAAAATACACAGCACCACAGCAGGACAGCACATTTACTGGTGTCTGTAATTATATTCAGCTGGCTTGCGTGTTGTTTGGACTTCTGATGGGCGTGGACGGTGGAGCACTGATGGATTCAGTAGAGATAACTCTCAAAATAAATTACTGAAGAGCAATAACTGTTAAAAAAATATGGTTATTCACAATATAGGAAAGCAGAGCAGTAATGCTAAAACACCCTATGTTGCTCATACAATCTACAAAGTTGGCATGATACATTGTTATGAACCAAGATCATATGGGTAAACACCTACGTTACACGGATACGGATACGTGTATCGGATACAATACGTATCCGATCTGGCGGATACACTATTCTCCAAAAACAGTGACACGGGGATACGCCTAAGATTTTTTTAATAATATTAATAATAACATGATTTAATATAAAACATAGTTCACAAATTAAAAAATATCGCTTAAAGTCATCCATAGATCACGGGACACGAGTTCACGGGACACTATTCTTCTTCTTTTCTTTGGTCATCAACTTCAATTGGAGCACGATCACACGACGCCATCTACATGGTGAGCAGAGGTATAGAACTATAACTACAAGGATCGTTGATTCTTTGGGACTAAAGCTAGGGCTAGGAGATCACCCGAGGGCGAGGAAAGGGTTGCATCCGCTGCGGCTTTGCACGGCGGCGCCGTCCACCGATCGCCCGCTCGCCCGTCGTTGGTACGTCGCCGCCGCCGCCCGTCATCACGATCCACAAGTCTAATGGAAGGAAGTGCGAGAGGCGGAACGGCATAATACAAAGGCGACAAGATATAATCGAGCGTCGCGGCCACCGGTCTCGGCTTGGGGAAGACAAGACGTCGTGTGGAAGAGTGAAATTTGGGACATTTGCTTCATGGGCCGTATCCAAATCGCCCATGTGTATCGGATACGAAGTATCAGTGCAGCACGTATCCAATCTTCTTAGTACGGCCTAGATACGTATCCATGGCGTATCCGTATCCAGAGTATCGGATACGCGATACGCACCCCGGTATCCGCGCATCGTAGGTAAACACTACTTGGCATGATAGCTAGGGTCAGCTTGGAGGAAGACTATACTGTTGAGGGACTTATGATAATTCTTCAACATGGATTGAGTGAAACTAGATAATATCTCATCCTTAAATAGATGAGACATGACCCTTGAGAAAACTAATCTTTACAATAAATGAACTAACTTTACCTATGGAAAATCATATGATGCCCAGGGGCTGGCGCCAACGTTAGCTAAAGGACTAAAATACCATGTTACAATTTTTAAAAAAGCATCGCAAAAATCATGTATGTAGTACATCTAAAGTTAAGTGTAGCTGCAACAATTCAGATTGAAGTTCATCTTTGATGCTGAGATTAAAAAACAGATGCAACCCATAACATCTTATATCCAGCGTGAGAGGTAGATAAAAATCAAGGAGCTAACTTCATCTAGTCTAATCTCTCTCCTAATACTTACCTCTTAATGTGAGAGGTAGAAAGGCTGGCTCTCAAGCCAACCCATAACATGCATCACCATCTTATATCCAGCGTGGATTTTTTTTTCCATGAAGGAAAAAGGGATACTAACATTGTGTTATGGCTGATTTTTAAGGGCTCCTGAACTATCAGCTACAGCAAACCAGATGCTAAATCAGCTGGGACGCATTAACTTCTGGTCACTTTCAGGGAGACGAACTCTTACTCATTCATCCAACTATCTGGGACAGTGCACTAATATGTTCCCATTTTAGTGGTCATGGCATTCTTCCACTCATAACCAAGGTTTCATGAAATATGGTAGTGGAAGCTTATGATAGCAGATCAAGTAACAGCAAGGAATTGGTGTTTGCACCAGTGTCTGTCATATGGCAACCTGCTGCAGCTCTGAAAGTGTACATATAGCATTGGATGGATGCAAGGAAAAGTAAAGGGCAGAGGATGAAGTGCTACAAACTTTCCCCTTTCAATTTCTTCATTTTGATTTTCTTGTGATTGATCCATATTTATCAATTTCCTTTCCATTATTACTATACATCAGTACTGCAATTTTAGCATTAGTTTTTTCATATTAATTCAACAAATGACACTGCGGTTTCTTGATATTCCCCTTCATTGATATTATTAAGCATCAAAATTAGGTGGCTCAAGGGTGGTACGACTGTAACCATTGTTCACAGAATGTAAATTGTGCAAAGTATCAGAATATAACATAGCTAATAAGTAACAACACCATATGATTCTACTGAGTTTCAAGTAAACAAATACGGCCTCTAGTTCCATAAATTGTTGTTGTTTTGGAACACAATAGGGCTTCAAAACATAGCTTTGACTATGATGCTCTATATAACATACACCAAAAACCAAATACATACTTTTATCAAAGTACTTTTTAAGATTAATCTGTGCATGCTGTCTTAGTGTCTTCAGACTAAAAATTTTAAAAGTTATCGACTGTCAAAGTTGTAAAAATTTTACAATAACTTGTCCAAAACAACATGAATTATGGAGTATGTGAAGAAAGTATATATGCAAGAGACTTAGGTCATTAAGACAATAAGATAACTATGACATGTGCTCCATTATAAAAAAGAAGTATTAAGACAGGTAGGCCATTGGGCCGCAGGGACATGTGCCCCACCTGATTTATTTGTATTGATAGTTAACGACATCCAACGGTTATCGTACTTGTATACACCAACCCGAGGTCGTCCTTGTCCATATATTTTTCTGTACCCTACAACCTACAACCAATCTATTAATTTTCCCCGCAATACATGCTTTTCAAATTGTTCAAGTGGGGTGCTTTGTTTAAAGTGTGGGATGGCAAGTTATGTAGATTCTGGCAGGACTGTTGGGTCCTCCAAATGCCACTTAGTATTGCCTATGAAAATCTATATAAACTAGTCAGGAACCCTGATAGCCTGGTAGCAGAGTGTTGTGAAGAGGGGGATTGGTTTGTGGAATTCAAAAGACCTCTTTCAACAGGGAGTTTGATAGCTGGTTACAGTTGAAACATGAGTTGAGGGACTGCAATTTGATTAACTCCAAGGACACATTAATTTGGGAACTGGATAAATCTAAGAAGTTTACTACAAAATCTCTTTACAGGTTTATCACTGACAGAGGAGTGGCTAGGTGGCTGGTTATATATGGAAAAGTAAAGTTCCTTTGAAAATCAAATTCTTTTGTGGCAGGCCTTTAACAACTTACTTCAAGTGGCCAAATCTTTATTTCAAAAAAAAAAGTGGCCAAATCTTTGACAAAAAGGGGTTGGAAAGGTTCTGACAAATGCTGCTTACGAGATGGGGTTGAATCTGTTGATCATATCTTTTTTAACTATCGCCTTGCTAGATTTGTTTGGAGCATGTTTAGAGAGATTTGGCATATCCAGGTTTCTCCACAGTCTGATGGATCTCTCGAGTAGTTGGTTGAATGCAAGGGGCCTTTACCTGCTCGATTGATTGTTTTATCTTTGGGTGCTTTGGCTGGGCAATCTGGAATACCAGAAATAAAATGTCTATTGAAAAAGAAATTTCCTAATGCTCCTGTTGACGTTATATACTTTACTTGGCTTTATCTTTCATGCAGAAGTGGATGATACTCCTTAAAGATAAAGACATGGCACGAATGGTTGAAGTAAAGGAGAGGATCTGGGAATGGCTGAGGAGGTTTTCACCAAGCATGCTAGTATCTTATGATGTAATAGAATTTTAGTGCGCTGTGAGGTTGAGGAATGAATATTTCCTTTTGGTTCTGGTTGCTTTTCCTTGGAAGCTGGTAACCCCAGCCAGATCGTTGTTACTCTGTTCTGGCTTTCTTAAAAGCCGAAGTTATAAATCGTTGTAAAAAATATACATGCTTTTCAAAAGGAGTATCTAAACACTGCACAAATATAGCATTCCAGTAAGTATGTTGCACTTCCTTGGTCTAAATGCAGAATAGAGAATACTCACTATATCAAAATAGTATGATATAGTTAGTATCAATAAAAATGTAAACTACATTTTTTAGCACAAACTACTTTTATCAAGACAGAAAACTGAACCCCAAAAAAGAAGAAGTGATGTCTACCTACCACATTCAGTAGCCTTCATAATTGCATTACTAAGAAATGGCACTTTGGAACACATGGCTGCAACTACCTGGTTCAAAAACAAGACATGAATTGAATCTACTGAGATATCTTAATTGTTAATTCTCTGGATTTGAATCCATACAAAAAGGAATTGTGTCTATATATAGCAATAAATATGCAAGGTGCAATAATGCTTACAGGTGGGGAGTTACTTCAAGTGATGGAAAATGGCATTTTGGAAGGATCAAGGAATGCCTGTAGGGTAAATAATGGTGAGCAGTAGCACAAAGCAAAAGCCAAATGCACTGTAAGGAAAACCTATGTTATCTCTTAAAGTTCCACGCATTATGAAAATACCAACAAAAGGTTCTGCTTTATTTTTAATAACATGAAAAGGCTCCCACAGCATATGCCTCATCTCCAAAAGTCAAGCAACAGAGCAAGTGAAAATTTAGAAGAAGAAAAAAATGTCATACAGATTCCTCACTTCGCTCACTGAATTTATCCACTATTAACCTATTCCATATGGTATATCCAAGGATTTATAAGAAATTGGCACCAGTAGTTAACTAAGGCAAGTAAATATGCACCAAGGCAATGACAAAGCCTTCTCTTATAGATGAACCGAAGAAAAGCATAGATGAGCCATTGCCAAAATAAATGAAACATGGAGCAAGACAACAAACTAGTGTGTTTGACTGATGTCAGGCATGCTGCATGTGTCTGATACTATTTGAAAAAATGGTTGACAAGCAAATAACCTCTAAGCAAAACTGCATAATTGCATAGAGTCAAAATACAGACACAGTTCAGGCATCATTTGCATAGAACAAATCAGCACTAAACATGGTTGTTCCTGCTAGTAATTCAGGAAATCATATAAAATAGTTGCAAGCAAGAGTAACCCAGGAGGCATCATTAGAAGATATAAGTAAACCATCAAAAGAGGCAACTACCATCTTGAAATGTATATAACAAATACAAAAAAGTAATGGTCAAAGGAAATCATATAAAATAGCAAACAAGCAAGATAAGGTAGGATGCCAATGACACAGAATTCAATATGCAGAGGCATACATCATCCATTCTACTGCTAAAACAGGACAAAAAAAACACTGGTCAAATTCCAAATTGCTTACAGTTGAAAAATCCTTTGTGTTTTATAGTGTCTAGGATGAAGCCTTTACTTTAACTATTCATCAAGATGGAGAAAGAATCCATTCTACTGGTAATTAGGAGGCTAATACTTCATGTTGTAGAAATTCCAAATTGCTTACAGTTAAATAATCCTTTGTGAAAAATAATGCTAGTGTCTAGGTGCATAGCTAAAATCTAGGTTCTAGCCTTTACTTTAACTAAATTTCAAAGACTTTTTATTTGTGTAATATTGTACATGAATTAGGAGGCTAACACAGCCACAAATGAGTTTCTGGTGGACTGTATAAAGCTAGAAGGAAAACCCAAAAATAAAAGTCATTCAGCTACCAAAACCATTTGTTATTTGAGTTTCTGGTGGTCTGTGAGAGGTTTTATCCCAATAAAATCAATTTCTTCATCTAGTTCAACTATTTCTATTTAGAGATTTAGGGACCTATCCCCAATCTTGATTGCAGTATAGACTTATCAACCATTTACAGCATAATGTTTGGATATCACTAAAATAAGCACAAAACTACTTCCTATTACCTTTATCAAAAAAAACTACTTCCTATTACAAGTCAATCAATTTCACATAAATTAAAGGGACACCCTGTTATGACCGGCCTTCAGTACCAGCCAAAGGCCCACAAGTGGCTTTCCGGTGGAGGCGCTGCCATGAAGGGAGGTGTGCCGGCATTAGATGGGCTAGGCCCAAATTATCTTTTAATATTTCCTTATAGAATTATTGGAATTGAGGGAGAGATATAAATACTTGTAAACATTGGATTTTGGAAATGAAGCAAGTTGCAACCTATTATTGCAGGCTTCCCTCAAGGAGCCGGGATTCCAGCCCTAGCCGCCGCATCCTCTTCCAACACGCGATCACAGCGCCCCCACCACCATTCGTCGCAGTTCAAGCCTGCCCACCAATCTCCCACTCATACAACCTACAATCCGTTAGGGGCAGACCTACTGTTCCTATCACACCCTCTCTCCCTTAAACCAATTTTACGTAATAGAAATCATTAAAAAACCAACAGACAGTCCATATATCCAAATCAATCCCATGTACCATCAAATCAAACCTATAAGTGTTATGGGCTGGCCATTCTCTACAGAGTCTTTTTCAACAAGCCAAATACAGCCATCCTGTGGTCCTGAGACCTAAAAGCATTGTTCCTTCACTTCGCTTTAAGTTCCTGCTTCCCAAACCCCTTGCTATGTGATTTCTTGAGTTTACTTTCAGTAATTGTTTTAAATTGATAACTAGTCCAGTTGAAACTTTTTCATGGTACCTACATTGACCATCGGTAGCTTTATTCCCATAAATCGAACCTGATGATCAACACAACTAGATAACATGATGCTTCTTCACGAAACAGGTCGGGGACAGTCTCAAATATGTATGTTAATATTTTGTTCATGTTGCGGTCTATTCACAAATGCAAGCTACCTCCAGAAATTTGTGACTTTTAAAAACAATATATCAGAGGTTTTCATTTCACAGATCCATGAAGAAAAGTGGGCTGAAAATACGCATGAACTCCTCACAAATTTCTGGACCAGGACAAATTTGCATACCACTGGAGAGTTTATGGAGCTAATTCCATAACATCAAACCGTGAGGTGGTTGTCAGAGGAAAATGGCATAAACAAGTTTTAGAAAAATTGATCAGTACTTCACGTGAACAATGACAGTGTGTAACGTTCGAAATTCCTAAGATGGTATCATAAAATTTCATCAAGAAAAATCAGCCACTGTTGTACTCAGTGCCTATGGAGAGAAAATAGATGCTACGCCTCTGGTTTACTGACAACAAAAGTAGCCACACGAGACTTGAGTTCTTTATTTGTCAACTTTTGCAACAGAAAACCAGAGATTTATGCAATTATCCATCCAGCTTTCGAGCTAGAAGAGGAAGGATGTCCGAACAAGCACTGCCGCACACTGTTTACATATCCACTCGGGGTATTGAGGTTCGCAGCCGCAAGCGGGGAATGCTATACTGACATCGAGCAAGCCTTAATCAACAGAAACAAGAAAGAAAGCAGTCACACCACGCACCTTATCCGCCGGCGCATGGCCGCGTATGATGCGGCAGAACACGCAGTCGGCCCCATCGCCCCCGAGTCCGTTGGCGCACGTCGACGTTGAGACGCCCCCCGCCCCCTCCACAGTTTCCTCGACGGACGGAGCCGGGCCGTCGGGCTGGAGGTGGGAGCAGAGCACGGCTAGACGCCGCGGCGGCGACATTCCAGGCGTGGGCGATGCAGCATTCGGGGAAAGCGGACGTGTGGGGCCCGCATCGCCTAGCTTCTTGGTTTGTCGTCTTTCGCGAGGAATTTGATTTCGGGCCTTGTTGAAATGGATAATTGCTGTTGTGCCCACTCTCCTGCTGGAAAGTCATTGTTTTCATAATACGTACACCTGCTAATATGCATTAAGGCCCCTAAAAGAAACAAACATTACATTAAGGTCCCTAGACCCTGTGCGTTCGTCGCCGCCGATAAAACCACCATGGCCTAGATCAAGAGACGCTCCGTCCCACGAAAGCTTTGATGACATGAGCCGTAGAAGATAAAGTCGGCGTTTGAATATATCCATGGGCCGATGTCGGACTTGAGCTCGATACTAGCTTCTAACCGGGCCCACAGCTTCCTACATCATGAAGAAAGGAGCCTTGAGCTCGATCCACTCACCTTCTAACCATGAAGCCCACAGCTTCCACTACATCATGAAGAAAGGAGCCACTACATCATGAAGAAAGGAGCCACCAGAACCACGGATCCACTCACCTTCTAACCATGAAGCCCCAGCTTCCACTACAACCATGCCACCAGAACCACGTCATGAACTTATGTAGAAGCTTCCACCATCATCATGAAGAAAGGAGCCACTACATCATGAAGAAAGGAGCCACCAGAACCACCACCTCACCTTCTAACTTATGAAGCCCACAGCTTCCACTACATCTAACCACGTCGACCAGCTCAGACTTATGTAGAAGCCTCCCCAACCTCGCTAATGACGTTAAAGAGCGACACCGAACGAAAAAAGTAGGGAAGATTTATTCAGAGGTGCTCCCACCATCTTCGCCACGCCGCCGACACCCAAAAGACTCTCCTCAGAGGGGCACCGCCTCCCAGGCAAAACATAGCTCCTCCAGCCAACAAGCGGTGAGCATACCCTAGACCTAGGAAAACTAAAACCTAGCCTATCTACATCCGCATGGCAATTCCGCAGCCAACCTCTCCTTCTAGCACCAAGGCGATGACCAGGAAGGCGTGTGCCAAAGTAAAATTGTTGCGGAAAACAACGTCGCCTCTTTTTTGACCTTTTTTGAAGTAGAGGAAAGAGAAGGAAGGAACAACAAAGCGCCTACTGGATGGTCGCTTCATAAATTGCACAAGCACACTCATTTTCTTCTTGCACAATTTTGGTATATAGGGCTTGTTTGGTAGAGCTCACAACAGCTTGTGAGTTGTTTTACTTGTCAAACACTCATTTTCAAATCAGCTTCATGGGTGAAGTTGTTTCTCTCCCCCTCTTACAAAGACATAAAGTTGTGATGAAGCTGAAAAAACTAGTTCTCACAGCTCTCTCATTTCTCTTTCATCCGTGCATGAAGTTATTAATGAAGCTATTTTGTCAAACGCTACAACTTAACTTCACCTAAAGAGTTACTCAACTTCACTAGTGAATCTAAACTGTGCCAGACGGGGCCATAATAAAATAAAGTCTGGTTTGACACAACTCTAGCTTTAAGAGCTAGGCCAAATTTGTAGTTTGGACATTATACCACTGCGTTGCACCTAGAAATCAACAGTGATGGAGCCTTCAGCCTTATCATTCGGGGTTGATCTAAAGTCCTCCCCTTTGCTACATCCACAACAATCAAAGCATTGGTGGCGTTTTGAGCTCGACACCTTCCCAAATTTTTTTTTCCTTTGGCAACCACCCGCAAGGCCGCAGCTCACCCACAAGCTCGTCTCTCATCCGCGGTCCAAACCTTTTCGCACTGACCTCCCACCCTACAACCCGAGCACGCCTCGATCTCTCTCTCTCCTCTACCCTTGCCGCCCACTTGCCACCATCGCGGCTCCACTCCTCCCCTGCTCTCTCCTCCTCACGTGAAACTCTATACCGCCATCGCTCGAGATGGAAGTCGCGTGTCTTCTGTGGCACGGGGGAGTACGTGGGTAATCATACATTTTAAGAAAATTATTTCTGAGAAATTGTGTTGAGGAATGCACGTAGCTTCACAAGGTGGCTAATCGTACATTTTGAGGTAGAATCCTTTTAATGCAGCGAGGAAGCAATTGCGTCATGAGATTTTAAGTTTAGAATTTCTTCTACGGCACATTTATTATACCATTTATCTTCGATGAGAATCCATATGGGACTTTGATGCTACTTAGGCATTGTATGCTTTCCTTCTCTTAATTGCTAAGAGTGTAGCCGGCAAGACATAAGTAATGGCATCCATCATTTGTCATCTC